>JACXGI010006730.1:0-20770 GCA_016801175.1 Esox masquinongy
AGACTGTGCGTGGATGTAAGCCCCACCAGATCTAACCGATAGCGCTCCACCTCCCCCACAAGTTCCGGCTCCTTCCCCCACAGAGAGGTGACGTTCCACGTCCCCAGAGCCAGCCCCGGCCGCCCGGGTCTGGTCCGTCGAGGCCCCTGGCCTTCACTGCCACCCATATAGCAGCGCACCCGACCAAAGCGGTTCCTCCTATGAGTGGTGGGCCCATAGGATGGAGAGGGGGGTGCCACGTTGCTTTTTCGGACAATGCCCGACCGGGCTCCGTGGCAAACCCGGCCACCAGGCGCTCGCCTGCGAGCCCTCCCTCTGGGCCTGGCTCCAGACGGGGGCCCCGGGCTTCCTCCGGGCAGGGTAACTCCTGCTCTTCCTCTATTGTGCATTGGTTTATCTTTGAACCATTCTTAGTCTGGCTCCTCCCCCGAGACCACTTTGCCATGGGAAACCCTACCAGGAGCACTAAGGCCCAGACAACACAGCTCTCAGGTTCACAGGAACACACAAACCTCTCCACCACAGTAAGGTGATGGCTCTCGGAGAGGCTCTGTAACTAGGCATTTTTAATTTGTTTTTGATTATGCTATTTCCTAAATGCCTGAAATGTTTTCATTGTTTTTTTCTTATAAATAAATCTGAAATTGGTTTCAGTTGAATAGTTCCCTTTATGAATTTATTTATTAAGAGTTGCTCGCAAATAGACATTTAATTATACACATTGCCATGCATTTCAATGGTGGCTTTTATTTTGAAAAAAATAATCTGAGTTAGTGCTGGCAGCATAATGTTCTTGTGTTAGCACAACTGTTCTCAAAGAAATTGTAGCACTTTATTAGTCAGGATGGAAATAACGAGGTAATAACTAGGTTATTTCCAGGAAACAACACAGAAACAAAGAGGAAACAACTGGGTAACGACATGGTAACTACAACATCAATAGTAAGCATGTTTCTACGGAAAAAAGTCGGTAACTGCTAGGAAAGTTGTAGGGAAAAAGCTTTGCAACTGAGACGGCAACACTAGTTAAGGGCATGCTAGTCACCCATTTATTGTTTGTTTATGCTGAAATAAAAATGAAACTTTAAGGAAAGTTCCACAAAACAATAAGAATGAAGACCGCTGCAACTACGTCAGAATCTGGCAATTGCCCATCAACAGTTGATATGTTGCATTCCTGTATTTCATTACTTTCCAGACCTTACTGTTATTTCAGCGCAACTCAATAATTAAATTCCCCTGTATTTACAAATCTACGCCGTGTAGTTTTACTGCAAAGCTGTTGTATTATTACAATGCAATGCAGCATTAGCCTTCTCCCTTTTCAAACATGTTTAACCTTTTATTTCATGTGTTTTTCAAGTGTACCTACCGGTTCCTTGGAAAATCATTGTTCTTTTCACAAACGTTCATATTGTTGCCGCTAGTAATGGTCTGAATTTTACAGTTATGCCTCTGTATCTATTCCATTTACTTACCTGTAAGCTCTATATTACTAGGTAATTTACCAGTATTAGCCTTGTTCTCTCCACTTAGTTTCAACGTAATTTTCAATGTATTTGCAGTGTACCAGCCGGACATTGCACCTGCAAACTAAAGGGAAGATCTTCCCTCCTATTACCTTGCTATTAACCAGTTGTTTCTTTATAATTTCAACACCGTTTCCATTTTACTTTCTGCGTAGTTGCAGTGTAATGGACAGACATTGTCCCTGCAAACTAAAGCTAAGATCTCTCCTATTACCATGCTAATTACCAGTTGTTTCTTTGTAATTTCAACACTGTTTTAATTTTACTTTCTGCATAGTTGCAGTGTAATTGCCAGACATTGTCCCTGCAAACTGGACATGTACCTGTAGTCTGGAACTGAAACCTACCTTTTTGCCGGACCGTGTAAGCGGAGCCGGCCAAGAAGAGCGAATGTCTCTTACTGACTGACTGACTGATTGTTAAATGGCATAGTGGTTAGAGATGTGGACCTGCGACCAACAGGTCCAGTGTTCGAATCGCATCACAGTCCAAGCAAATTATGCATTAGGCTTTGTTCCTGATAGATAAAAACTTTGCTGGCTACAACCTTCAGTAGCTGCATTATAGCAAGCCTAAAATAAAACTGTTCATGGTTATATTGCAACTGTTTCTGGTGGATTTTCAAAGTACGCATCAGTGCATGCTTTTTGGGTCAGGATAGACAAAAACTTTGCTGGCTACAACCTTCAGTAGCTACGTTATAGTAAGCCTAAAATAAAACTGTTCATGGTTATATTGCAACTGTTTCTGGTGGATTTTCGAAGTACGCATCTGTGCATGCTTTTTGGGTCAGGATAGACAAAAATTAAAACGCATGTTTTTGTGCCATGAAATAGCTTTGGCTGTGTTAAGTTCATATTCAGTCTCGCTATGAATTGCACAAATCTTATGACTATTCCAAGTAGTAAGTTAGATACTAGTAAGCCTATTACTGGCTAATAAGCTGTTAAAATGGCCAGTGGCAAAAGCCATACATTTCATAGATGCTATTTGTGGTGGAGATAAACTTAATAAAAAATGTTCAGTCAGTTTAACACAGTGCGTAATGGTGTCTAGCGAAGTATTCAAACTTGGTGTGATGTTGATGCGTGACAAGATCTAATGTCGAGATGGTATACACTGGGGAGATGTATTACACTGTGGTGTAGTGGTTAAGGACACAGCCACTAACGTGGGAGTCCCGTGTTTGAATCCAGTGACGGCAACAACATTTAACACTTTTAATTGTTGGCCGACTGAACTGGTCTTACCTGGTTCCTTTTCTGGTTTGTAAACATATTCACCTGCAAAATCACACACTGTCAATCTCAACCTCATATCTTTTGTACAGTTGCCTAATAAACTTTTGTTTTAACTTCAATCTTTTATGTTGTCAGAGTCATTAAGTTAATGAGGTTATATAACCATATTGCTGTGTAATCTGATCTCAAATGAAGGTCTGTTAACCTTTGTCTGTTTTGGACATGCATTGCTCAGTCAATTTGCTTGGACAATCATCTTAATCCAAAATAAATAGTGACGCATAGGTCATCTTGGTATGTTATCATTTTGTAACTCTTTTTGGTGCTCTATAGAACCCTTTTTTAAGGTTCAATGAAAAACATACTCATAAAAATAAAATATATAATTCGCCCCTACACTTATGCACTTGAAGAATAGCGGCTTCTGTTTTCTTAGGATATTTTTATTTTTGCCACTGTCACTTCCAGACACACACGCACCTCAGAAAATAATAGAATAATATCAATATAATATATATATTTGATTGCACTACAAAACATGCACACACAAAGAATAAAATATTATGCAGTTGTAGTATTCAACAATACAGCTCTGGACACAAGAAAAGGAACCAGGCATGCCTAGTTCTGCCGGCCCGCAATTAGAAGGCATGAATGTTGTTGCTCTGGCTGGATTTGATCCACGGTTTCCTATGTTACAGTCTGCGTCTTGAACCACTATGCTATTAAACAGCGAGTGTTGTTGCACATGATTTGTGTGTAGAGATGTGGTGTCTGTTTACTTCTGCATTGTCAAACCAATTATTTGAAACTCCAGGGTTCTCAAAACTAGTTCTTTACATTAGCTAACATCCAAACCAACAACAGGTATAACAGGGTCACTACACTACATTCAACCTGTTAAATTAGAAAGAGTGGGGAAGAGGAAAAACTCTGACTACATGCCACTAACAGCATCCATGTTTCTGCCCTTTAGATAGAGCTACAGAGGAACCCTAGACCATGCAGCCCACCATGCCTATAGGCAATTCGAGAAGTCAGTCAGAGAATCCACCAGAGATTTTGAGGTGTTAAGTTTCTGATTTTGGTGTTGTGATAAACACCTTTGAGCCTTGTACTGGCATTTCCTCTATGTGTCAGTCATTGTGCCTGCTACAATATATACATACAGCTCTGGAAACAATTAAGAGACCAATGCAAAATTATCAGTTTCTCTGGTTTTAATATTCATAGGTATTTGTTTGAGTAAAATGAACAGTCTTGTTTTATTCTATAAACTACTCACAACATTACACCCCAATTGCAATTAGAAATATTGTCATTTAAAGTATTTATTTGTAGAAAACAACAACTGGTCAAAATAACCAAAAAAAAGATACATTGTTTTCAGACCTCAAATAATGCAAAGAAAACAAATTCATATTCATTTATCAACCACAAAATACTACCGTTTTCAGAAATGAATAAATAAATATAAAACGAGTTCAGAAATCAATATTTGGTGGAATAACCCTGATTTTTAATCACAGCTTTCATGCGTCTTGGCATGTTCTCCACCAGTCTATCACATTGCTGTTGGGTGATTTTATGCCACTCCTGGCACAAAAATTCAAGTAGCTTGGCATTGTTTGATGGCATGTGACCATCCATCTTGTTAAGCTGAGACAGTGGGGCTTTCGCACAGCGCTCCCGTCAATCCACCTGGCGAATGTTCGCTCTCTGGCCAACAAAGTTGATGAACTGCGGCTCCTCACAGTGTCACAGTGTTGGTAAAATCATGCAGTCCTCACTTAGAGACTTTATTCATTAACGGTAAACCGTTTTATTCACCGTGGGAGTTTTCCTCATTCATTCTGGTCGCCGTGTACATCCAGCCTCAGGCTTGTGTTAGTGAGGCGTTACTACAGCTGGCTGATCAGATAACTAACGTGGAGAAAAAACATCCCGACTCCTTGCTTATTATTATTGGGGACTTCAACAGAGCAATCCTCAGCCATGAACTTCCAAAATACAGACAGCATATTAAGTGCCCCACCAGGGAATCTAACACATTGGACCACTACTACACAGTATTAAAGGACGCCTATCGCTCTGTCCCCCGTGCAGCTTTGGGACTCTCTGATCACTGTTTGGTTCACCTTATCCCAACCTACAGATAGAAATTAAAATCTGCTAAGCCTGTGGTCAAGTCTGTAAAAAGATGGACCAATGAGTCTAAGGTGGAATTACAAGCCTGCTTCGATTCTACTGATTGGAGTGTCTTTGAGGCTGCAGCCACAGACCTACATGAACTCACTGACACTGTGACATCTAACATCAGTTTCTGCGAAGATATGTGTGTGCCGACAAAAACCTTCCGCACATACTGCAACCAAAAACCCTGGTTTACAGCAAAACTCAGGCAGCTTCGTCAGTCCAAGGAGGAGGCCAACAGAAGTGGAGACAGAAACCTGTACAATCAGGCAAGAAACACAGTGACAAGGGAAGTCAAAGCAGCAAAGAAGAGCTATGCTGAAAAACTGGAAAACAACTTCACAGCCAATGACCCCTCGTCAGTGTGGAAAGGCCTGCAGGTACTCACCAACTACAGGAGACCATCCCGCCACACTGCTGGATCTCAACGACTGGCTGACGAGCTGAATGTTTTTTATTGTAGGTTTGAGCGGCCCCCAGTCACACCTCTCCCCCACTCCAGCCGCATCTTCAAACAGTCACCTTCCCCCACTGCCACCCTGTCACCTCCACTCACCTGCACTAACCATCTGCGAAAAGGGTGTACGGCAGCTCTTTCAGAGGCAGAAGACCAAGAAGGCTCCTGGCCCAGACGGTGTGTCACCATCCTGCCTGAAAGTATGTGCCGAACAACTGGCCCCCATATTTACACAGATCTTCAACAGATCTCTGGAGCTGTGTGAAGTTCCCTCCAAATATGTGAAGTTCCCTCAAATACTCCACGATTATCCCGGTCCCCAAAAAACCCTCCATCACTGGACTGAATGACTACAGACCTGTCGCCCTCACACCTGTGGTCATGAAATGCTTTGAAAGATTAGTGTTGGGCCATCTGAAGGACATCACAGGCCCCTTGCTAGACCCCCTGCAGTTTGCCTACCGGGCTAACAGGTCTGTGGATGATGCTGTCAACATGGGACTGCAATACATCCTGCAACACCTTGACTCTCCAGGGATATATGCAAGGATCCTGTTTGTGGACTTCAGCTCGGCGTCAACACCATCATCCCAAACATCCTCCATACCAAACTCATCCAGCTCACTGTGCCAGCCTCCACCTGTCAGTGGATCACAAACTTCCTGACCAACAGGAGTCAGCAGGTGAGGCTGGGGAACACCACATCCAGCACCCGAACAATCAGTACCGGCGCCCCCCAGGGGTGTGTGCTCTTCCCACTGCTCTTCTCCCTCTACACCAACGACTGCACCTCAAGAGACCCATCTTTCAAACTACTGAAGTTCGCAGACGACACTACGGTCATCGGCCTCATCCGGGACGGTGACAAGTCTGCCTACAGACAGGAGGTTGAACAGCTAGTCCTCTGGTGTGGTCGGAACAACCTGGAGCTTAACCCGCCCAAAACTGTGGAGATGACTTTGGACTTCAGGAGGAGCCCCCCGACTCTGCCCCCCATCACCCTTCTCAACAGCCCTGTGTCTGTAGTGGAATCCTTCAGGTTTCTGGGATCCACTATCTCCCAGGATCTAAAGTGGGAACCCAACACAGATACCATCATTAAAAAGGCCCAGCAGAGGATATACTTCCTGTGCCAGCTTAAGAAGCTTAACCTGTCCATGAAGCTATTGATCCACTTTTACACAGCCATCATCCAGTCTGTTCTCTGCACATCCATCACTGTTTGGTTTGGATCTTCCACGAAACTGGAAAGGAACAGACTACAACGGACAGTCAGAACTGCAGAAAAGATCATTGGTGCTATTGGTGCCATTATCAGAAAAGATCATTGGTGCCATGGTGTCATTATGTAAAATATAATACCTGTTCAAAAATATTTATTTCCAGCACCCTTTATACCCTGCTCATTGCACTATTGTCTCATCAGTCTTACTATGTTATTGTTTTGGTTTAACATGTGTATTTATGTGTACTATATATTGCAGTCGGTGACTCTTGTTGAGTGTCCTTTGTTTAAGTTTTTTTATGAGTAAGCACATCATGAGCCTGTATAATCCAGAGTCAAATTCCTCGTTTGTGTACACATACCTGGCGAATAAAGCTGATTCTGATTCTGATCTTCCTCTTGATCAAATTCCAGAGGTTTTCAATGGGGTTCAGGTCTGGAGATTGGGCTGGCCATGACAAGGCCTTGATCTGGTGGTCCTCCATCCACACCTTGATTGACCTGGCTGTGTGGTATGGAGCATTGTCCTGCTGGAAAAAAAACAATTCTCAGAGTTGGGGAACATTGTCAGAGCAGAAGGGAGCAGGTGCTCTTCCAGGATAACCTTGTACTTGGCTTGATTCATGTGTCCTTCACAAAGACAAATCTGCGCGATTCCAGCCTCGCTGAAGCATCCCCAGATCATCACCAATCCTCCATCAAATTTCACAGTGGGTGCGAGACACTGTGGCTTGTAGGCCTCTCCAGGTCTCCATCTAACCATTAGATGACCAGGTGTTGGGCAAAGCTGAAAATTTGACTTGTCAGAGAAGATGACCTTACTCCATTCCTCTATGGTCCAATCCTTTTGCTCTTTTACAAACTTCAGCCTGGCTCTTCTTGCTTCTCATTGATGAAGGTCTTTTTTCTAGCTTTGCGCGACTTCACCCTGCCCCTGGGAGCCTGTTTTGAACTGTCCTCACTGTGCGCTTTACCCCAGCTGCTGTTTGCCATTCTTTTTGTAGGTCACTTGATGTCATCCTACGGTTGTTGAGTGATATTCGAATGAGTTGACGGTCATCTTGGTCAGTGGACAGTCGTTTTCGCCCTCTGCCAGTCTGTAGCAACTTGACGCTCACTGTATCCCTCTGCCAGTAAAGCCAGAATTGAACCTTCTTTTCCTCACTCAAACCTTTACTTTTCAACTCTTTTGTCATGCTGAATAGTTATTTTTTTATTCAAATAACATTTGAGGTACTACTTGCACTGTTTTTGCCATCCAGCTGGTCCTATTGCAAGAGGATAGTGATGACCACAGCAGTGGTTTTTAAACTTTTCCTCGTTAAATTAGATTTGGTTCAGGTAATCACCTAATCAGTAGCTCATTAAGAAAAATGAGGTGTGCCTGTGTTGGAATTTAACAGACACTGGAATGGAACGGCTGCCATAAATGTAGAGATGCTGATTTAAAAAATGTTTGGAGTGTCTCTTAATTTTTTCCAGAGCTGTATATGTAAACACAGACCCACCTTCTGGATAGTTCTGAATGTGATGAAGTCTTTTTGGTGAACCAGACAAAATGAGCAATTAGTTCTGGGAAGATGGACTCACTGTAGACCCAAACAACACCAGATGAGAACAACATCCATACAGTATGACCCCAACTCAACAGGGACAGGTGGAAATCCATTTTCCAAAACATGTCTCTCCATAAGCAGCCAGGGTATTGGCAAGGAAAGTAGATCACTAAGCTAAAGGGACAGGAACTTAACCCTTGTCAAAAGAGGACTGAATAATTTGAATGAATGTCACCTGTAAAATAGTTTAAAGGACATTGTCCTTGAGACATGTATATATTTCTGTAAAAACCTGGCTTTAGAAGTGCTGACATTGAAGGGGATAAGTATTGACATCAAAAGAAACAACCTTTGAAATGCATTACATTGAAAACAGTGTTTGAGAACGATTGATTTAGGCAACCGTTCTCAATAATCACAAAGCATTACTTTCATTTTTTAAAAGACACAGTGTTATAACTCTCTCCAATTTACACTGTTTTATTCTCATGAAATTCATGTACAAATTATATGATAAACAGTAATACATGTAAATTCTATGCAGTGAAAATACTTGAGGGAATCATGGAATGTCCCTCATGCAATGGCAGTCATCGTGGGCACTATTGCTCTTTCTCCCTTGCTCAAAATCATCCCTGCTTAAACCCAAAATCCCACACTCCAATCTACCCTCGGCCCACCATTTGCGCCTTCACTTATTTGTTCAATTATAATTTTGAGAAAGGTTCTAAGAACAGTTGGTCAAATTCTTGACGTGTTCTTTAAGCACAGCATTGGTTGCACCTATGTTCTTATAGTGATGAATCCCATTGTCCTCCTAAATTGAAAGCATGTGCCAATTGTTCCTAATTAGCATAGGTAAACACCCCGCCAATCTCTATGAAAGAGCCTGATTCTATGAAAGGGCCAGTTAATGGCATCAGTGCCTTCATCATCCAGGAACTACCTATACACTCTGGCTACATGAGGCCGGGCATTGTCCCGCACCAGGAGGATCCCAGTGCCCTCTGCACCAGCGTAAGGTCTGATGATGGGTCTAAGGCTTTCATCCCGGTACCTAAAAGCAGTCAGGCTTCTGTTGGCTAGCATGTGGAGGTCTGTGCGACCCTCTAAAGATTTGCCGCCCCAGACCATCACTGATCCACCGCCAAACCGGTCATGCTGGATGATGTTGCAGGCAACATAACATTCACCACAATATCCCCAGACTATTTCACGTGCTCAGTGTGAACCTGCTCTTATCTGTGAAGAGAACGAGGCAACAATGGCGGACCTGCCAATTCTGGCGTTCTCTGGCAAATGCCAATCAAGCTGCACAGTGCTTGGCTGTGAGCACAGGTCCCACTGGAGGACATCGGGCCCTCATGCCACCCTCATGGAGTCTGTTTCTGACAGTTTGGTCAGAAACATGCACACCAGTAGCCCGCTGGAGGTCATTTTGTAGGGCTTTGGCAGTGCTCCTCCTGTTTGCACAAAAGAGCAGATACCGGCCCTGCTGCTGGGTTGGTGCCCTTGTACGGCCCATGAACCATGAATGGGCAGCAGGTACTGCCTCATGCCACCAGCAGTGACAACGACACTAGGAAAATGTAAAACTAAAGAAGAATAAGTCAGGAAGGATGGGGAGAGAGCAATAGTCTGTGGCCACCATCTGCAAAACCACTCCCTTTTTGGGGCTTGTCTTGCTGTTGCCTCTCCAGTGCACCTGTTGTCACTTTCATTTGCACTGGACCGATGGATGTCCCTGAAGTTTAATTGACTTAGTGTTATATTGTGATGATTACAGTACATGTTCCCTTAATTCTTTTAGAGTGTAGTATGCCTGATCAGTATGCAAGAAAATGTGTACGTCCCCAACCATAGTACGTTGAAAATATTATGCCAAAAGTTCCCAGTTGGTCTGCTATTTTTGGTGGATTTTCGAAGTATGCACCCGTGCAAGCTTTTTGGGGTAATATAGACCACAACCCCTTGTGCAGTAAAAGAGGAGCGGTTTCCAAGATTCCTTTGTCTTTTCACTTGAGGAAAAAGTCAGTTATCGTCACCCATATCGTCACCCCAGTTATCGTCACAGTCATCGTCACTGGAAGCAGCTTCACCGTATGTTACATAAGAAGTGCCCATCAAGCCAATCCAACTTGTGGGAGGTGCTTCAAGAAGCATGGGGTGAAATCTATTCAGATTACCTCAACAAATTGACAACTAGAATGCTATGGTCTGCGAGGCTGGAATTGCTGCAAATGGAGGATATATTTCCTATTCATTTAGCTATATTTCCTGATTAGACTCATTTAATATATGTCATGGAAAACAAGGACATTTCTAAGTGAACCCAAACCTTTGAACGGTATCCTAGGTTTGACTGTATGATTAGCTTAGCCATTCTAAAGTGGTGAGAGTGTATTTTTTTCCCTATTTTTGTGTTGAACACTTCCACATTCATGTAGAACACTTCCACATGTGGATTTTACCATGAACTATGGATAATTATGAATATTACATCTCCAGAAAAAATTAAGAGATCACTGCACCTTTTTCTCCTTTCCAAAAAAGTCGAAAAGGAAGGTTATGAGTAAGGAACAGAAGGGTTAAAATTAAGAGACCACTGCAAATTGAACGCTTCTGTTCCTCACTCAAAACTTTCCTTTTCAACTTTTTTGGAAAGGAAAGAAAAATGTGCAGTGGTCTCTTAATTTGTAGAGTTCCTGAATTTCTTTTTTTTTCTTTGAGCAATTTAACCTCAATTTAAGATTAAATGTAAATTTGGTGTTTTGGGAAAGTGTGTGCAGGTCTGTATGTCTTTGGGAGGGACACTCAGGGATACTGAGAAAGGGAAACAAAGAGTGAGACATCTTTAAAGATGTTAATTATCTAGACTTAATGCGTTAACACTTTCCAAACTTCAGCTAGACTAACTTAAAACTGTTTTATGTTCATTTCATGGTCAGGTCAATTTTAACCCTCATCCTACCGACTGGGGTACCCGCAGACCACAGAGGTGTACTTTTTGTCATACAATGAGGGAAAAAATTATTTGATCCCCTGCTGATTTTGTACGTTTGCCCACTGACAAAGAAAGGATCCGTCTATAATTTTAATGGTAGGTTTATTTGAACAGTGAGAGACAGAATAACAACAAAAAATCCAGAGAATGTCAAAAATGTTATAAATTGATTTCATTTTAATGAGTTAAATAAGTATTTGATCCCCTATCCATCAGAAAGATTTCTGGCTCCCAGGTGTCTTTTATACAGGGAACGAGCAGAGATTAGGAGCACACTCTTAAAGGGAGTGCTCCTAATCTCAGCTTGTTACCTGTATAAAATACACCTGTCCACAGGAGCAATCAATCAGATTCCAAACTCTTCACCATGGCCAAGACCAAAGAGCTGTCCAAGGATGTCAGGGACAAAATTGTAGACCTACCCAAGGCTGGAATGGGCTACAAGACCATCGCCAAGCAGCTTGGTGAGAAGGTGACAGCAGTTGGTGTGATTATTCGCAAATGGAAGAAACACAAAAGAACTGTCAATCTCCCTCGGTCTGGGGCTCCATGCAAGATCTCACCTCATGGAGTTGCAATGATCATGAGAACAGTGAGGAATCAGCCCAGAACTACACGGGAGGATCTTGTCAATGATCTCAAGGCAGCTGGGACCATAGTCACCAAGAAAACAATTGGTAACACACTACGCCATGAAGGACTGAAATCCTGCAGCGCCCGCAAGGTCCCCCTGCTCAAGAAAGCACATGTACTGTCAAATCTTGGGTGAGAACCTCCTTCCCTTTGCCAGGGCATTGAAAATGGGTCATGGATGGGTATTCCAGCATGACAATGACCCAAAACACACAGCCAATGCAACAAAGGAGTGGCTCAAGAAGAAGCACATTAAGGTCCTGGAGTGGCCTAGCCAGTCTCCAGACCTTAATCCCATAGAAAATCTGTGGAGGGAGCTGAAGGTTCGAGTTGCCAAACGTCAGCCTCGAAATCTTAATGACTTGGAGAAGATCTGCAAAGAGGAGTGGGACAAAATCCCTACTGAGTTGTGTGCAAACCTGGTGGACAACTACAAGAAACATCTGACCTCTGTGACTGCCAACAAGGGTTTTGCCACCAAGTACTAAGTCATGTTTTGCAAAGGGGTCGAATACTTATTTCACTCATTAAAATGCAAATCAATTCATAACATTTTTGACATGCCTTTTTCTGGATTTTTTTGTTGTTATTCTGTCTCTCACTGTTCAAATAAACCTACCATTAAAATTATAGACTGATCATTTCTTTGTCAGTGGGCAAACGTACAAAATCAGCAAGGGATCAAATAATTTTTTCTCTCACTGTATATGTCTACCTCGGGAACCTCATTGCTGCTATCCCTGTGTTTCAGTTGCACATGCTACCTTGCACTTTCAGTTTGCCTTCATTGCACATTTAGAATTGCCATTTTTACTTGCATTTGCCTTCATTGCACATGTATGCATCCCACTTATAACATACATTGGTCTTAATTGTTTCACTTGTAAATATTTTGCACTCTTTTACTTGCACTTCTGGTTAGATGCTAACTGCATTTCGTTGTACTGCACTTGTACATATTCACTGACAATGAAGTTGAATCTAATCTAATTTCAATTATTTTATATTGGGGTCAAAATGACCCTGGTTGGTTTCACCATATAAATATAATACAAATAATGTTTACTAGAAATTACTGAAAACTAAATGATACCAGAATCAAAGGATGGTAAATAAGCTTTTAATTACTAATGTGGATTGTACTAGGTACAAAAGCTGCAATTTGTATTAAAGAAAAGTATATATTTTCGTTATACACTATATGCAAATTAACAGAAACTTTCCTAAAATAATAATAATCAGTTATCTTTTTTCAGATAACATTAATTACATAACTAATAATGTTTTAAGAAGAAATAAGTTAAAATTTTGCTATGATGGTTGTTTATTACAGCAGATTATTCTTGGGGTCCCCAGGGACCCCAGTTGGTAGTCATTGTATGTTAAATATGTTGGTAGGATGAGGGTTAAACAATATTTTCAAATGGAATTTCGTTCTCAGGGTTTTTTTTATTGCTTTTTTTCTTATTCCAGTTCAAATGTTTGCTATTTTCTGTGATAAATGAACTTTAGTATCCCTGTATGCTTGCTTAACATCTTCCAAGAGGTATGGACCTTTATCACTAGAACTGCCAAGCCTTTCAGACACACAGTATCAGCCATAGCCAAACTCTGTTTCTCATCATTAGCATACGAATCGGCCCTATTAGCATACACATTCTCCTCCGCAGCATCACCTTCCAGACAAAGCATCAGTTCATCCACTGGGTCGTCATCAAACTATATAGAAATGTCAAAAAAATGATTAACAGAATTTGTTTGTTTTAAATGGTTAATGAATTTGAAATGTCATTTTGTTTTATGAAGGTTTTATCATATGAAAAAAAAGATAAAAAAGAATACCTAGAACGACTCTGAAAAAGAATGTCAACAACATGTACACAATTTCAAATAATTATTTACAGTAGCCTACATGAAAATATAGAAAAGTCATATATCGATTGTATTGATGAAAAACAGTAACATGTAATACATTTGCTGAATTGATAATTGGTGATCATTGGTATTTTGTTTCCTGAATAATTATTTAGCGTAATACATTTGTAGAATCTTAATCTTCAGTAAAATAGGCAGAGAAAATTCAAAGAGAGATGACAGGATGTGTATGCGATTTTGTTTTTCTATTTCTCCTAAGATAAACAGTAATGTGTAATACCTTTGTTGAATTGGTAGTTGGCTATTGGTAAAGAATGTCTGGTATTTCGTTTCTTAAAATATTCAGATTTACATTTTAAATTTACATTTGATGAATTAGCCTACACAAGAAGCTGAATCTCCTATTGAAAAACGGTAATGTGTGATACATTTGTTGAATTGTCAAATAGCCTATATCGTTTGTAATATGTTTCAGTAAGTAATTAACTAATTACTTAGTCCATGATCATGGAAATGGTCATGGAAATCTTGTATTTCATTTGTAGGTTCATTCAAATTCAACCAAGACTTTATCATTCATCTGGGAGTATCGAACATTCATCCATTGACGTCATGTATTCAGTGAGGGATGATTAGCGCCATTTAGGTAGCATTAGCAGGCTGCCTGGATACCAGCGTTAAGTGCCCTGGGCTGTTGGCCAACTGAGTCGAAAAATAGGATAAAAAAACAGGTAAATAGTCTCTAAATGGTTTTCCATTTGTGAGTTTAGAAGTCTGATAACAGAACAATCTCATATAAGCCCATTTAGGAAAAGTCATGGAAGGAGGAAGTTGTAGCATTCAAAATGGCGGTTTTATTTTAATTACAAACTCAAAACGCCAATTCCCATAGGCATTTGGCGGTCCTAGTGTTATGGCACAGACAAAACAGGACATTTATGGTATAGCATTAGCAATACCTCTTTTTGGTCCAAATTTCATCTTTAATGTCACATACAGAATAGGATAATAAGAATAGACTTTATCACCGCAAATCATTACAAATTTATTCTGAGTGATCACATTTATTCCATGGTGAAATATTTCTATCCTGATGGGAGTGGTCTCGTCTAGGATGACAATGCCCACATCCACAGAGCACGAGGGGTCACTGAATGGTTTGATGAATATGGAAATGATGTGAATTATATTCTATGGCTTTCGCAGTTACCTGATCTCAATCCAGTTGGACATCTATGGGAGATTGTGGACCGATGTGTTTGACAGCGCACTCCACCCCAATCATCAAAACCCCAAATGGGACTGTCTTCTGGAAAAATAGTGTTCCATCCCTCCAGTAGTCCCTGAGACTCGTTGAATATATGCCAAGGGTCAGTGAAGCTATTCTGACAGCTCGTGGTGGCCCAACACCTTATTGAGATACTTCACATTGGTTTTTCCTTTAATTTGTCAACAGCCTCTCCTTACTGGGTGTGGAACTCATCATATTCATGTTTTTTCTGGTCTGTTCTCTTTCCTGTTACTAATAGCTCTTCTGTAAGATTATTTACTAAAACATTACTCTGTGGTATTGCTAGATTGCAGAATTTTAACCATTGTAAAACATATATTTAAATTGAGGCGTTGTTCTGTGTGCACTTGCCATTTCATTAACTATAATTTATTGTAATACATTTCATGAATTCCACAAAAAGAAGAATATTCAGTAAATTATTCTGAGAAAATGAATGGACAGATGGTAGGCTATGTTGGATATGTTATTTCTGTTCTAATAAAGAACGGTAAGTTCATGAAATAGATTTCATTACTAAATCTAGATTTAAAAAATGATTTGCGACATGCTGCTGCCTTTTTTCATTATTGCACCTCTGGATCCTCATTTTTAAAGTAATTCCAATTCACCCTAGGTGTATCACCCATTCATCCATTGATGTCATTCATTCAGTGAAGGGTGATTAGCGCCTGCCCCGGTACCAATGCCAAGTGGCATGTGATTTTGGTGGATTAAGTAGGAATACGGTGTGAAAAAAAACAGGCAAAACACCTATTTAGGAAAAGTAATGGAAGGAGGAGGTTTCAAAATGGTCATTTCCAAATCAACTCCATTGATAGATAAAAGCTAGACTACAAAGTCCAGGTAAGCTACTGTAAGCCTGACAATTTTATTTTGTTGTAAATGAAAAAATTATAAAAAAGCAATATCAAAATTCAGATGTTTAACATTTAAAATAATGTACATTCTTACATTTTTCCTAAGTAGCCTACAGACTTTACAATCCTACATTTTAGTCACTAACTACAGAGGTAAAACCTTGTATTATCGAACATATCATCTGTCTGAATATATGAAATGTCTCTCTATTTTATCGAACAATAATGATGATTCAGCTTCCTATGTAAATCAAAGGTATTACACTAATTAATTATTAGTGAAACAAAATGAAAACAATGTCCTTTACAATATTTCATAACTCTTTGATATTAGCAGGTGTGGGTAGTAACGTGTTACAAGTAACGCAAATGAATAAAAGAGTACAGTTTCTGAGGAACGAGTACTTTTCTAGTTACTTTCTGGGGGCTGTACTCTTTACTCTTACTCAAGTATTTTTTTTTTTAAAATAAACTGTACTCTTTATTCCGTTACATTTCATCTACTCTTTCGTAACAATTTTGTCTTCAGTCGTTTGTCAAAAAATATTGAGTTTTTTCGTTTCGTGATTTGATTTGAGTTTAGGTGTTCCCTCCCGCTCCTTTAAATCTGCATCGGAGTGCGAGCACAGACATAGCTAATTAAATGACAGACACCGACACCGACATGGAAAGTTATCAATTGGAGGACGTTGACGAGGGAAATCCAATCCCTGGCCACAGTTGCACGACATGTTTCGATTTAAATTTAAAATAGGCAACACAGTCATCATGAAATGTGTTTTTATTCCCAAAGATGCAACCATCTATGCTTTCAAAAACTCATCATCATAGCTCCGCAAACACATAGAGGTAAGGTTAGTGAACCGGCGCGCGCTACTTAGCCAGCTAAATCCTATTATTATTGCTATCTTTTCTTTTAGATTCAACTTTTTTGTCATTGAACAAGTACAAGTACAGTATAACGACATGTAATATATATAATAATATATAACTTTGTGAAAAGTAGACACATATTTTGTATTGTCCAATTTAAATAGTGTTTGCAACTTACAGTGGATTTAAAAATTCTACACACCCCTGTAAAAATGCCAGGTTCTTGTGATGTAAAAGAATGAGACATTTCTGTAGTATACATTTTTTATTCTAATATTTTGAGATACTGGATTTTTCCATGAGCTGTAAGCCATAATAATCAAGACTGAAACAAGAATGGCTTGAAATGTTTCATTTTATGTGTAATGAATCTAGAATATATAAAGGTGTCACTTTTTGATTTGAATAACAGAAAGAAAATGAACTTTTCCACGATTTTCTAATTCTTTGAGATGCACCTGTAGTGTTATTTTGTGGTGATTGGCTGGTTGGTCTGGGCCGTGAAAAACATGGCTTTAGTTATAGATGTGTGGCAGAGGTTTGCCACTGTTTAACTCAACCATGTCTAGCTACCTGGCTGGGAGAAATACAGCATATATCAAATGCTATAGGCCAATTGCATCTAAATCCGTCTCTGATTAGAGTCGAATGATAAGAAATTAGAAGTGGCTTTGAGGTCCACATTTGTTTTAGTGGGTTATACAAGTCATTGAATAATTTATATAAGAAATCTGGTCAGAAGATGAGGGGGGAATTAAACAGTGAGGTAACCAAGGATCTGTTACGTAAACTAGCCCCTAAATATGGGTCAGCAATTTAAAATGTGCAGGTTACTGTGAGGATGTAAACCTAAATTACAGCATAGAGGGCAACCTCAGGGAATCTAAAGACACAGTCTTCGAAACTTAAGCTGTTCAAGATGGTTCAACTTTCTGGTAGAATGCATTCTAAGCAGATATAAACATTTCTAAGCCCCTGTTGAACCACTGCTGAATTTTATAAATCAACGTAAAATGGGTACTAAGCCTTTAACATGTTCAGTTAGTTTTGTTGTCATTTTCAAACCTGTTCAAACTACTCCTGTTAATAAGTAAAAAAAATAATGATTTAAAACTGATGTGAGAAACGGTATTGTTTATAAAAATCAATTACACTTGATATTATCAGGCATGCAAACTCATCAGAGGTGAGAAAGGTGACAAAGATTTAAATTTATGACAAGGTACTACGTCCCATTCGGTCACAAATACTGGAATAGTAGCCTCCTATACTCTAAACAGTACGTACTTCGATTCGGGATTATGCCCTTCACTTTTGCTCGCTTTAAAAAAAAATTGATTTCCGGGAGATTGTAATATGTTTTGTGGGCGACAGGGAGACTCATTTAAAATGAGACTCCCGGAACTTCAGGGAGAGTTTGGATATCTGCATTATGATTGGCACTTCTCCATTACCTTGCCGTGCAGGCAGCACTACACGGGCCAGATACATGCTTGCCATCCTGTACCGTGCTGGTCAATGGAGGAGCGCCATAGCCAACTTAGCTAGCTACCTTAGGAAGCTACAACAAACCTAAGTTGACAAGGTAACCATACCACCTGCATAATTAATTCAAAAACAAGTTGCTTACTGTGAGTGTGTTCATCGCTGCTTGGAAGTGTAGCTAGCCGCCTGAAGCAGCTAAATGTTATTCAGAGTTTGTGGCACGAGACAGTCTGTCCAGCAACAGCGCAGTTTAGCAGAAAAAGCACGAGAGCAGACTGGAAGATTCTTCTAGCTCGCAAATTATGTGATGATACAGGGTGGACAGACAGGGAAAAAAAGATCTCCACAGGGTGAAGTGGATTAATGAAACAGAAAATATTTTATTCCTACTCACAGATGACCTAGATCAGATGTAGACCCGAGCCCCCAACTCCCCCCAAATATTTTTATTGCAGATCTACACAATTCACGTGGATGACCTATTTTGAAGTAAAAACGGCAAATTTCGTCCAAATGTGACAAGTTTGCACCCCTGATTCTCTAAAATGTGAATGGACACTGTCCAGTATGGGTGCGTTGTGTTTTCCTTGAGTTACAGACGGAAGAGGCGGGCTATCCTAGATGAACCTCAGTAGGTCACCAGCTCTGGAGTGTTGTCAGATCGTTTACAGTGGTATGTCCTCTGAGCTCTTCTCTGCTTTAGGTAATCTCCAACAAATATCTTAGTTTCATTACAAAAAAGAGCCTTCTTATCATTCATAGCCCGTATGTACACGTAAAATGAATGTGTAACGTTTTCTATTGTAGTGACACCATTAAATAGCCTATCCACAATGGGTAAAGCCCAGATAAATGCCTTTCTATGTACCTGCAGTAGTTTAGCGACACTAACGGGGAGCAGCTGGTTAATGCCATAGACCCAACGACAGTCAGAAAGACAAAGACTGCAACCTCTTCCTAACTCTCTTCAGCACCATTGATCACATCTACAAAAGGTCACTGGCCATTAAAACTGGCTTCCTGCTTTCATGCCTGTTAGTCACCTAACGCAACTCTCCTGCTTCCTGCCTTTTGCCAGCCTTTCTTTCTTTTCTTACTTTTTAATTTTCTTTTAATCTTCTTTAAATCTTTTATCTTTGTTTCATTTTTGTTCTATATTTGTTTTAATCATATTTTTACATTTTTATGTAATTTTTAAAAGAGGACCTCAGCATAGTTCTTTTGTATTTTTGAGTGATTTTTTTATGATGGAGGAGCTAAGGCAGCTGTTGGAGGAACGGATCAACCGCTTAGAAGATTTAGTCACCCGAGCGCTCCTCCGGTCGGACTGTGGGTCCTGTCCCGTAGGTGAATCAACAAATGCTAATGCTAACATAGCACAACAGGCTAACCTAAGGCTAGAGAGCTCTAAAGATTTCCCTATACTTGACAGAACGCAGTCAAAACTGGTGAATAGATCAGAGCAATTTCAGAGCGAGTGACTGAATGAGACGATAACACAGCTTGAAATACGTGAGAGTAAACAATTCAGTGACTCTGTAGCAGCTACTCTAGGGGTTCAGCTACCAAACGCTAACGGACAGACACAGATTGATATACAAGGGATTACTTCAAATCTAGAGCACTCTGGCTGACACTCTCCCCTGGACATGTGCTAATGCCACTGGATTAACCGCAGAGGCTTTCAAACCAGCCATCCCCAGTGACTCATCTTACTGGCACAGCACCTGGGCTAAACTGAAGGCATCAACTCCAGCGGGGACTTGGTCTGATGTCGTACGCCACAGAGGCAAATCCAGTAAGAAATCAAATAAGAGAGCACCAACCCTCAATCCACCACCTGAACTCACACTGCAAAACAGGTACGATCCATTGACTCGGAATGAAATGTGTGTAAATGAACCTAGGGAAGCTAACCACAGAACTAGCATTAGGGCTAACCAAAATCCAAGAAATAGCACCAAAACCACTGACAGGACGAGAGAAAGAAGAAACTTTGCTAATTCCACATTTGATAAACCTGATACTACCTTGATTGGGGATGACATAACCAAGCATATCAAAATGGCAAAGACTGAATTACTAACCATGGCTGACACATCGGTCAGAGAGCTAACAGAAATGTCTCCAGTTATTCTCTCTACACATCCAAGCAACATGCAGATTATTATCCACACTGGGTCTTTTGACATTCTACGAAGGAAAACTGGCTGTGAGATCCTGAAAAAGGATTTTTCTATGCTACTGGAGAAAATAAACAATTTTCAACAACGTTTTCATCTCAGGCCCCATTCCAAACTTGGGGAAAGGAATTTAATCTTTTAGCAGACTCCTTGGGCTGAATACGTGGCTGACATCGGCATGCCTCAACCACGGGATAAGGTTTATTGAAAATTTCAATATTTTTGGAACTGTAAAGACAGCTTTAAACCTGATGGGGTTCATCCAAACATCATGGGATGCTGGCTGCTTGGTGCCAACATACGTCACGCTCTTGGAATGCCATGTCCAAACAAGATAAGCATGAAGGACAGTACTCATAGGCAGA
>JACXGI010006730.1:20870-40757 GCA_016801175.1 Esox masquinongy
CCCCCCCCCCCCGTTTAAAACGATTGCTTAGACAACTGCCACATCGTCAACAACCTTGTCCTTTATTTCTACAGAGCACAGAATATACTCGGTGATGTGCTTCAGGTCCCTGCTACTGTGAAAATAGCAATGCCGACTGTTTTGAGTACAAGCTAGGACCCAGTATCTCTATTCCTGTGTTGATTAGAAATAGAAAGAATCGTGTGCATGCAACTTATAAAGTAAACTTGTCTAATCCGTTAACTGTAACACGTCAACCTGCAAGTCCAAGAACCCCTATTATATCTATTAAGCTGGCTTTACTTAATATCAGATCTCTTGGCAACAAATCATTCTTGGTAAATGACATTATAATATCCTACAACCTAGATTTTATGTTTCTCACTGAAACGTGGCTAACAGAAGATTGTAGTGCTACTATTCTTAACGAGACAGCACCTGAAAAATTTGACTATATGAATACATGTCGAAATGGTAGGAAAGGAGGAGGAGTGGCTTCCCTATTCAAAGATACATTCCAGTGCAAAGAAAATACACTAGGTAATTTTATTTCTTTTGAATACCTCTGTTTTACACTGAAGGGTACCCCAAAAATTTTGTTTTTAACCATTTACAGACCTCCACAATATTCTGCAAATTTTATTGATAATTTTGCTGAACTACTCTCTGTTATATCGGTTGATGATAACTTGTTTATTATTACAGGGGATTTTAACATCCACATAGATAATAGTATGGACAATAATGCTCAATAACTTTTTGCACTACTTAACACTTTTGATCTCACTCAACATGTGAAAGAGAGTACACACACGAGGCCACATTCTAGATCTGTTTATCTCTAAAGGTCTCGATATTTCCTCTGTCATGGTTAAAGACTTGGCCCTGTCTGATCATTTCTGTGTCTTTTTTGAATCACTTATCACCCCGAATGTTCCAGTAAGCTCTGTAGGTACATTAATGAGAGTACCAATTCTCAGTTTATGGAAGCCATAGCTATCTCTCCAACAATAAGTGCTGAGTCAGTTGATGTACTCCTGGATAATTTTAATGCCAAAATATTGAATGTCATGGATCGTGTTGCACCGGTAAAGGTAAAGAAAACTATGAGCAAACAGAAAACACCATGGAGAACCACCATGATGGTATGCGCCCTGAAAAGAGAATGTAGGAAAACGGAACGTAAGTAGAAAAAAACTTCAAATTCACTATGACATGTATAAACAAAGCCTTGGTAGCGTCAACAATGAGTTACGCAGGGCCAGACAGCAACATTTATCGGGAATGATCAATAAGAATATCAACAATACCCGCACTCTATTTGTCATGGTCAACAAGCTTACAAACCCAATAAAGCAGATAGCATCAGAACTCATGTCCACTGTGAAATGTAATGAATTTACGTGTTTCTTTCGTGAAAAAATTAAAAGTTTTAGACGGACCATCAGAACTATACAGTCTAACAAGGACACTGTACCGTCACTAAGACCACCAAGACATAACTTGGTTATTATGTCGCAATTTAACACAATTGATCAAAAATCACTAGAAGAAAGAGTTCGACATCTTAAAGCTTCCACATGTTGTCTCGACACACTGCCATCAGACTTTTTTAAAACAATTTTTAACTTTATAACAATGGACCTACAGCAAATGGTTAATAGCTCTCTGCAATCAGGCATTTTCCTAACGTCTCTAACAACCGCTGCCATTAAGCTCTTATTAAAAAAGAGAACACTGGATGCATCTATAATGAACAACTATAGACCTGTATCAAATCTCCCTTTTATAGCCAAGATCATTGAGAAGGTTGTCTTCAATCAACTCAGCAATTTTGTGACCTCAAGCGGTCTCTTAGACAAATTTCAGTCAGGCTTCCGACCTCACCACAGTACTGAAACGGCCCTGATTAAAGTTTTAAATGATATACGGCTGAATACTGATTCAGATAAAATAACAGTTCTTGTTCTATTAGATCTCAGTGCAGCATTTGACACTGTAGATCATAGAACACTTCTTGAGAAGCTGGAAAATTGGGTAGGACTCTCCGGGACAGTCCTTGATTGGTTCCGATCTTATCTACATGACCGAAGTTACTTTGTCACCATTGGTAATTATGAATCTGATAGGGTGGCTATGACATGCTGAGTCCCACAGGGATTAGTTCTCAGACCGCTTCTGTTCAATCTCTATATGCTACCTCTGGGCCAAATTCTACAGAACAACAACATTAACTACTACAGCTATGCCGATGATACTCAAATATATATGGCTCTCGAACCGTATGACAACAGCTCAATAGACTCTCTGTGTCACTGTATACAGCACATAAATACCTGGATGAACCAAAATTGTCACAATTAAACCAAGATAAAACTGAGATTATTGTGTTTGGCAACAAAAATAAAAGAACAAGTATTAGTAAAGTGCTGGATACTCGGGCCCTTAAAACCAGGGATCAAGTGGGTAATATTGGTGTTCTGATAGACTCAGACCTCACATTTAACAGTCATATCAAAGCAGTCATCAAAGCAGCATTCTATCATCTTAAAAATATAGCCAGAATCAAAGGCTTGGTGTCCCAAAAAGACCAAGAGAAGCTCATCCATGCTTTTATCTCTAGTAGGGTTGACTACTGTTATGGCCTCTTAACTGGACTCCCCAAAAAGACTGTAAAACAGCTGCAGCTCATTCAGAATGCTGCTACTAGAATGTTAACCAGGACCAAGAGAACAGAGCACATCACTCCGGTTCTTAAATCTTTGCA
Source organism: Esox masquinongy (assembly GCA_016801175.1). Lineage (NCBI taxonomy): Eukaryota > Metazoa > Chordata > Actinopteri > Esociformes > Esocidae > Esox > Esox masquinongy. The sequence goes on from JACXGI010006730.1 coordinate 23,638, forward strand.
TTGGCTTCCAGTCAGTTACAGAATAGATTTTAAAGTGGTGCTTTTAGTTTATAAATCTCTGAATGGTTTAGGATCCAAATACATTTCTGATATGTTTGAAGAATATAAACCGAGCAGGGCTCTTAGATCCATGAACACAGGTCAGCTAATAGAGCCCAGAGTCCAAACTAAACATGGAGAAGCTGCGTTTAGCAGTTATGCTGTACACAACTGGAATAAACTACCAGAAGATCTTAGACGTGCCCCAAACCTATCAATTTTTAAATCCTGGTTTTCTCCTTTTACGTGCCTATGATTGACCACTTAACTACACTGTTTAGCCTTATAGCTTCCTTATAGATGTTTTTATCCTGTTTTTATTCTTTTTATGTTTTTTTTATGTTTTATGTTTTCTTATTCTATTTTTTATTATGATGATGTTGTTTTGATGTTTTCATTTGAGTATTTGTTTTTATGTTATTGTATTTTTATATTTTTTCTTTGTAAAGCACACTGAATTGCTTCAATGTATGAATTGTGCTATATAAATAAACTTGCTTGCTTGCTTACTGTCTTCCTACTTCTGAGCTCAGCTACTCGGGTGCGACATGTTTTGAGGCCTCCTGTAGAATCTCTGGTTGTCTGACGCAAGGCAGCAGCATCTTTGTCTTTCTTTTTAATTACTAATTGGGGGAAATCAGAGCATTCCGAAAAGGCATGTAATCCGGACGGTGTAATGTCGTAATTTAACAAATGAATACTAATAGTGTACAAATACATCTCTCTTCAATAAAACTCTCCCAACCATTTCACAAAGCAACCGTTTACCACAACCCCATTTCCAAAAAAGTTGGGACTGCGTAAAATACAAATAAAAACCGAATGCAATGATATGCAAATCATTTAATTCCCATTTGAAAATAGTTCAAAGACAACATATCAAATGACAGGGATGTTTATGATTGTGTTGCATCTCTTCTTTTAAAAATACTCTGTAAGCATTTAGGAACTGAGGAGACCAATTGTTGTAGTTTTAAAAGTGAAATGTTTTCCCATTCATGCTAGATAAGGGATTTCAGCTGCTCAACAGTTCAGGGTCTCCTTTGTCATGTTTTTCATTTCATAATGTGCCACGTTTTCAATGGGTAACAGGTCTGGACTGAACGCAGGCCAATTTAGCACCCGGACACTTTTACTACAGAGCCATGCTGTTGTAAAATGTGTGGTTTGGCATCATCTTGCTGAAATAAGCAAGGCCTTCCCTGAAAAAGATGTTGGCCTTCATTCATGAAACCTTTTCAGAAAAGATCTCAGATTCGAACGTTGGGAGAGACTTACGATGATCTCTAAGTGTGATTCATGAAACTGTCGCACCTGGTCGAAATGAATGTAGATGTCATTGCAGATTGGTAAATCGGATGAAGCCGTGGACACGAGAATGCCCTGCACCTGTCCTTATTTACATATGACACATCCGTAATTTATGCGGGTGTGGCGATCAGCAACCTATGAATTGACAGATTTCAACATAAATTATAGCCTGAAATGGCTAATTAACCATTCATCATTCTCCATGACAAAATCAGTGCAGTTACGGAACACTTTCATGTCTCAGCCCAGAGCCGAAGTTCTTTAAAAGAGCAAGCTCTGCCATCATTAGGGTAACTGCTCGACCCAGAACCACTGGTTTATTTATCCTCTCACTAGTCGATTTAAGACCTGTTAGCTAATAAAGATGCCAGACACCGAAACTGTAACGACCATTTATGATTTCCAAATATGTCGATAGGGCCCAAGTGACTTAGGAAAAAGCAAGGCAAAGCAAGTTTATTTATCCAGAGCATTACACACACAAAGGCGTTTCAAAGCTTATAGAACACAACAGAAATAAGAGAGAAAATGCAGAATAAAGTGAAATAATAATACAATAATAGCCTACGGTAGTGATACATTATTTAATATTGTGGTACGTTTGTATGTGTTATATTCATCGTCATCTTATTTTATATTATAGTTATATTTAAATTATTTTTTTTGTTTTTCGTGATAATGATGGTCTTATTACGAATCAAGCATGATCTTATTTTTTTACGTTGGTTTACACGGTTTCCGACCAGACGTGTTTGATCGTAAGTATACGGCAAACGTGTTTGATCGTAAGTATACGTTAAAGGTAATATTGATGTATACCAGCTCTGTTGGTGAAATGATCGTATGATCATTTTTATTTTATATATTTCAAATTTGATCGTACGCATGTTTCATGAATGAGGGCCATTGTCTGGATGGCAGCATATGTTGCTCCAAAACCTGTATATACAGTTGCATACCCTGGTAGTAATTGTGAAATTTTGGCATTCATTTTGAAAATGTGACTGATCTTGCAAAAAACTGTCTTTTATTTAAGGATTGTAATCATATGAAGCCAATAATTATCACATAGTTGTTTGGCTCCTTTTTAAATCATAATGATAACAGAAATCACTCAAATGGCCCTGATCAAAAGTTTACATACCCTTGAATGTTTGGCCGTGTTACAGACACACAAGGTGACACGTGAAAATGGCAATTAAAGGTGAATTTTCCACACCTGTGGCTTTTTAAATTGCAATTATTGTCTGTGTATAAATAGTCAATGAGTTTGTTAGCTCTCATGTGGATGCACTGAGCAGGCTAGATACTGATCCAAGGGGAGCCGAAAAGAACTGTCAAAAGACCTGCGTAACAAGGTAATGGAACTTTATAAAGATGGAAAAGGATATAAAAAGATATCCAAAGCCTTGCAAATGCCAGTCAGTACTGTTCAATCACTTATTAAGAAGTTTAAGATACCAAGCCAAGGTCAGGTAGACCAAGACAGATTTCAGCCAAAACTGCCAGAAGAATTGTTCGGGATACAAAGAAAAACCCACAGGTAACCTCAGGAGAAATACAGGCTGCTCTGGAAAAAGACGGTATGGTTGTTTTAAGGAGCACAATACGACGATACTTGAACAAAAATGAGCTACATGGTCAAGTTGCCAGAAAGAAGACTTTACTGCACCAATGCCCCAAAAATGCCCGGTTACAATATGCCCGACAACACCTTGACACGCCTCACAGCATCTTGTTACTCCAAAATAGAGCTTTATGGTCACAACCATAAGTGCTGTGTTTGGAGAGGGGTCAACAAGGCCTATAGTGAAAAGAATACCATCCCCACTGTGAAGCATGGTGGTGACTCGCTGATGTTTGGGGTGTGTGAGCTCTAAAGGCATGGGGAATCTTGTGAAAATTGATGGCAAGGTGAATGCAGCATGTTATCAGAAAATACAGGCAGACAATTTGCATTCTTCTGCACGAAAGCTGGGTATGGTACGCTCTTGGACTTTCCAGCTTGACAATGACCCAAAGCACAAGGCCAAGTTGACCCTCCAGTGGTTACAGCAGAAAAAGGTGAAGGTTCTGGAGTGGCCATCACAGTCTCCTGACCTTAATATCATCGAGCCGCTCTGGGGAGATCTCAAACGTGTGGTTCATGCAAGACAACCAAAGACTTTGCATGACCTGGAGGCATTTTGCCAAGACGAATGGGCAGCTACACCACCTGCAAGAATTCGGGGCCTCATAGACAACTATTACAAAAGACTGCACGCTCTCATTGATGCTTAAGGGGGCAATACACAGTATTAAAAACTAAGGGTATGCAGACTTTTGAACAGAGGTCAATTCACTTTTTTTCTTTGTTGCCATGTTTTGTTTTATGATTGTGCCATTCTGTTATGAACTACAGTTGAATGTGAATTCCATATGAAATAAAAGACATGTTTTGCCTGCTCACTCATGTTTTCTTTACAAATGGTACATATATTACCAATTCTCCAAGGTTATGCAAACTTTTGAGCACAACTGTAGGTCTCTCGAGTCTTTTTCACACTGCATTGTTCTTAGCCCTGAACTATCTTAGCCCCAGGCTAAGACTGGCCCTGTGATACCTTAGCCTGTGTTCACACAAGAGTTTTTTTAAGCCTGGGCTATGGTTTAAGCCTAGGATAAAGATTCACACCTGTATTCCTAAGCCCTGGGTTAACAGACAAACATGACATAAGACTATTTTACATTCTATCTATGATAAGCTACAAATGTTTCGTTCTCACCGGCAGGTGAAATATGTTCCTGTACATCACTGGCACGTGATCAATGTTACTCTCCAAAGATTCAATTAACAACGTTTTGACATCGGTTGATCAAGATGCCCACCCTATAAGCATTTGCTTTGACAACTTTGTTAAAACTACGCAAAAGAGAAAAACACTGACGTGAAAATATGAACACAAGGCACAGAATGCAACTTTTCAACCTATATTCTTTTGACATATTTGCTAGATTTACGTCAAAAGCAAGCTGGAGTAATGACTTCGCTAAGATAATGTCGGTATAGGCTACTGAAACAATGAAGGTTTGCAGAGTAAAAGAACCGAAACACAAATACAGTGTAGCTTTTGGTAACGGCGCGCATGAAGAGCGTATGTAAATTAAATGAAAGTGCAGCTTCACATTGGTTATTTTGTCACCGTGTTTCTGAGGCTAGCCCTGCAAAGTCGGTGCTAACCCTGCTCCAGAGCAGGGCCAGTTGCCCTATGCTAAGGGTGGTGCAAGTCCACTTCAAAATATCTAAGTGTGAACACTTGCTTACCCCAGGTCTTAGGAGGCCCTTAGCCCTAGGCTAAGGTGCAGTGTGAACATGCCTTAGGGGTATTGCGAAATGAGGAACCCTATTATAATCGTTGGTATTATTGTTGTCGTTATTATTTATAATTTGACGATTGTAGAGATCCCACTAACATATGTTGGTGTGAGGTATGTTCTTGATTTATTAAATACAATGAAAGTATAACTAGTTGAAATGTGTCCTTTTCTATCTGAAGCTAATGCCACTACAATACACATGCCTTTATTGCTCAGAGCCTTCTGTGTCTTCTCTATTGGCTGAGATAACGGAGGTACTGGCTTTTGCCGAGAAAAGACTTGTGATTGGTCTTGCCTGACTAATGTGCAGAAAGAGTGTTTGGAATGTTAAATACCACACAGTATTACAACAGTGTTGCAATGTGTTTGAAATCACTAGCCTGAATTTAGTTGGCGCTGTTAACAAGTATCTGTTGAATCATTTTGTGATGAGGACGTTTTACAAACTACAATGTGTTTCAGTCTGCAGTGAGTCCATTTATTGGTGTAATGCCTCGTTCACACCTACAACATCAATCTTCAAACTTTTATTCATGCATCATCGGGGTATGTGCATAACAAAAGTTTAAATTTCACCCGTTGGTACCACTTCCGCTAAGGGGATTCGCATACAACGTGATGCATACGTTCAATACATTACCTTTCCTTTACGCTTTTAGCGTAGGCATGCTAAAAGCCAACATTCCTAGTGGACAGGGTCTGATACACATCATTTTTTGTTTTGCGGGCAGGGAGAATGAGAGTTCCTTTCACATGCAGTGCTCGGAGAGATTGATTGTCTTGAATGCGGTAATGACGCCTGTGCTTCTCGTACAGTTTGTCTGCATAGAGTGTATTGGTGGTTCCGATACTATGATCTGTGTTTCTCAAAATAATTGATATTCAGTGTTTGAAAAAATAAAAAAACACTACTGGTGTGATGGCAACAGGACTTACAGGTAAAATATTAACATTGACACACATTTCTTTGTTTGAAATGGTGTGATCTTTCTTGGGTCCCTAAAATTGTGAGAAACTGCAGTCAAATGATATAACGGAACAGATCAATAGTCTTCAAAAATAGAAACTGCAACCTTACAGGATAGAGATTGCTAAAGATGCCAGAAAGGCTGAGATGTTAACATCAGAATTTGAATCATCTATCTTTAGCACAGTGAAAAATAGCACAGTGAAAATAGCACAGTGAGCTAAATGCCCTTAAGAACTGTGTTTTTGTTTAACAAAATGTTTTTGTTTTTTTTTGCCACAATAAAATGAACGCTGCGGAATCAATGCAGCGCATGCAACAAACAGAACATTCTGCAACTGCCTATTCAACAAAATGATACACAGCTACTGCAGTGTTCCATTAGAAATAATAGAACTTCTGGTGTACCAGAGAACATTGACGCTGCAGGTGTGATAAAGGCTTTACGCCTCGTTCACATTTACAACGTCAATCCTGAAACATGCATGCATCATCAGGGTATTTCACCCATTGGGTGTGTCCTTACGGTTGAGTTAGCAAGAGAAATGGGCGCTGTGAGGCATTATGATATTTTTAGATTTTGTTTTTTAAAGTTGCTTTAAAGTAACCTTAAATCTTTAACACATTAAATCTTAAAGTAACACATTAAATCTGTTTTTGGTTTGAGGACAGTGAAGAAACCCATTCTGTCTGGTATGTCTGTTTGAAGTTTATGCAAACAGATTACACAGGTAATTAGGGACTTTTCAACACACAAATGTTTCACTAAAAGACTAGGAGTAGTCAAATGTAGTGTGGATGTGTGGCCTGTCTGTTTGTGTTGCTCTGTGTGTGTGATTGTCTATGAAACGGTGACTTTATTTCCAAGGATAGGTTCTCCGGCTCCTTTCTGCTGCATTCTGGCATCCAGGAACTTCACTTGAGAGATGAAGAGAGATATGCACAGATGAAAGAGAGAGAAGGCTCTGTCCATCCTTTCCTTTCCTCTAGAGTCCTATAGTGTAGGCCTTGAGGAAGAAAAGACAGAAAAAGACACTTTGAAAAAGGGTTCTTTGCTGTGTTTATCAAAACTGTTTTGATTTGAACCCTTTTTTAAAACATCCTGTCTTTGGAATGTTTACATATTTTTATGATTTTTATTCCTCCGGAGGTGAAAGATTTTTCAGAAACAAGAAGGGTTCTACAAAGAACCCTAACACAATTCCCAGGCTCTGTTACAGGGTGACTTTCAGGATGATTATATAGTTTTAATATCTAAATATAATACTTAAATACACATATATTGACACACAGAGATATAACACGTTCATAAATCATAAACAAATCTAATCTACAAATAACCTTTGAAAAATTAAAGGGTTCTCAATACTGTACACCATTCTATAAAGAACCTTGGTTTAGAGGCTGAAATGGTTCTTAGTATAACACAAGTATAACCAGCATTGTTACGTTCTTGGTTCTGCAGTTTAAACTTTTATTGTATAGCAAACAAACACAAATGTAGTTATATTAGCATTGTATGCACGTTGTTGCAGCTTTCAGATCACCTGTCTTTTAACATTTCTACCTGATATTTCCATCTTGATGTGATAAACTGCTTTCATGTGTAGTGTGCTGTGAGAAATGGGTTTTCCCACCAGTTTTATTATGGAACATTCATGCATAGCCTATGGACATTGCTGTGCTGAATTTCTAGTGATTTCACAGTCTATTCTGACCAATCTAGCTGCCTGTTGCTGACTCCTGCCATAAAGGGAGAGGTTTCTTCTAATAATCAGAACCCTTTAGGAAGGGTTCTGCCCATGAAGGGGATAGCATTTTGGTAAGGCTTATCTGAAGCAAGGCCTGATGAAGTTAAGTGGAACCCTTTTGGTTTCCATGTTCTACATGGATTCCCAAATATTTCTACCTGCAACCAAAAGGGGTTTACCCTTGAACCATAAGGTTTCCCCTACAGGGCAGCCAAAGAACCCTTATGGAACCACTTTATTTTGGGAGGGTAGTGTATACATGACTCACAGAATCTGCTTGGTAGGAAAAGGAAAGGAAATGGTTTGATGAGGGAAATGAAAATAAAAGGAAAGGTGAGGAGGCCTGTTAGACTGACCTTCAGAGCATTAGTGTTTTATTTCCCCTGATAGCGCAACGATATTAAAGAAACAGCGATGGCCACACAAATACACACCCACACACACAGACAGACATACAAGAACATGTAGGAGCAGGGAATCTGACATTAAGAAAAGCACTTAAAAAGACAACTTTTTCTAGCACATCAGGTAGAACTTCTCCTGAAGCGTCTGTAAAGGTTATCAGTACTCGGGGTAACTGATTCGTAAAAACACTTGTACGGTTTTCCAAGATTTCTGAGACGTAAACCCAGAATGGTAATTTCCCTCCGGAAACTGACATTTTAATCCCAGATCTACTGAGTCCTCTCAGCCGGAACAGGGGAGAGGGAAATGTGACAGGGAGATGGAGTAAATCTTAAAGGAATTTTCCACATCTGTCTGTCTTTACAACTACACAGCAAGTTGGTAGTGGCCCTACTTATCAAAATACCCAGGTTATTATACTTTTGGTTGCCAATTAGTGAAATAAATGCCTTTTATCGAGCCTGGATGTTATTTTTTAGAATTATGAGATACTTGTCATATCATAGATTCCATGATCTTACAATTGGAAGGGAGGAGCTGTAACTTTCTGCTGTATTTGGCTTGCTAGCAAAGTAGAAAGACATAAAAAACAATAATTTTTTTATGTCTTTCTACTATAAAAATTCTTGGTAGTTGTGTTCAGATATAGTCATTCCCAGGATATGAAGGAACAATTTGGCAGTAAAGATTCATCACCACAATTTATTGTGAAGCCATTCCATCGGTGAGAATGGAAGAGAAAATGAGTTATGTTGACGTCATTTGTAGCAATTTGTGCAACTGTAGCTGTCATTTGTGCAACTGAAGCTGTTGTTAAGACAGCCCTCTGGGACTCAGTAAAGATGTTTACACTACAAGAGAGTATAACATTATCGATAAATGTGTCTTATTTTACATAATAATTCACATAGAATTTCATTTTATATTGGCATGTTCCCAAACATGTACTGCACAGGATTGTGGGTGTCAATTGAGAGAAAAACAATCCAGCACACTGCAAGGAAATTTGACCTGTCCCTTGACCTAGAATTTGTATAACTCCATTTGTGATGTAGCTAGCTAGTTTACTTATTTCAAATACAACATGGCTCCAACCCCAGTCAGTTGTCAGATTTGGACTGCTGGGAAAACTACGTTGAAGAATCTATTGATGCAGACTGGGTGAGAAACTTAAGCATGAAAATGTAAATGTTCTTCTGTCGTTGCGATGAATTGTGGATCCTTCTTGAGCGCAATGACATGATTGAGACATATTATTGAGGAAAATAATTGTTGTTGTAGTGTGGTGTTTTGCTACTGGTGCAATTTTCAGATGCATTGTGTGACCCTTCACGAGGTGTGTTCTATAACATTCCAGTTGAAGCACAAATACATAGTCGTTCTCTAAGGGACACAGTCCGTACACTAAGGGACACAGTCCATGATACAGTCCAATGTACACAGTCCACTGAGGGAGTACTTCCATAGAAAGTATGGCATTCTATTATTCAACAAGTGACCATCGCCCACTGCTCAAGGTAATAGATGTAATATTTGTTGGATACAGTGTGCATGAATATACGCAACGTTGGGTGCACTGTTATGTTGTATTTACTTTGTCAATGCTGTGTGACTGATTTCAGATGAATTTCTAGGAGGCACAGACAAGTTCCATGCAATACTGTCTGTGCTCTTGGTGTTTATACTGTTGTGTGACAGCTTCTCCACTCCCTCTTCTGGTCCTCTGCGTGCTCTGCTTTAGTTTCTGCTCTCTCGACTTGCATTTCTGCGAGTGCAACTATATTTTTTCTATTCGCAGTGGCACGGTCGCGGGTTTTGAGACTCATTTGACTCCATAATCAACCATATGTCTCCTTACAGCTGAAAGCTCTTCAGTTTTACCCATGGTGACGATTGACAAAGGACTTCTATTTGCATGCGTACTTCTTGAGTCAAAGAAGTATTGGACTCAGTAATGATTTTTACTTGATCACTAATTTGTTACATCTCTACAAAAACTGCTGACTTGACATGAACCAGCTCCATTTTCTGTTTCTGTGTGAAAGTGCCAGATTTGTGGAAATGTTCTCCTTAGGCCTATACTACGAAGCAAGATTTGGGGTTATCAAGCTAACTTCAGGTTGAACCCTGGGGTGTCTGTGTCTCGATGGTGGTTCACTTGTTAACAGGTTACATCGTCATAATAACTTATGCAACACACCTAACCTACTCCTGAGCAGGTTATATTGGAGATATCAGATTAACACATATAAAAGCAACGCCTACTAAACAATCAATTTCCGATTGAAAATGGCGTCACCATTCCTCAAGGATCCCAATGAGCTCAGTGCGCGGATAGTGAGAGGGTCTCTTAGAAAAGCAAGAACATTCAGAGACCGACAAAACCCATTGGTTTTTTCTAATGAGTATGTTTAGAAAAGATATAGATTTGTTTAATGTGTGCTGTGGGTGATGCAGAAAACATAAGCAAAAACATGATCCGCCACACAATTCGCAAGGTGGTTCTTGCTCTAACAGATCTACTTGATAAGTTTGTTGTGTTCCCAGGCTACTTGCCCTATGAAAGAGGGCTTTTATGAAAAAAGCAGGTAGACAATAACTTACGTTGACTAAATCATCTATAAAAATGTCGACCATATGACGTTTTCTGCTGTATATTAAATGCAGCATACTCCTTTCATAGGGTTCCCCAGAGTGATCGGTGCCATAGATTGCACCCGTATTCCGATAACAGCATCGCTGGATGAGAGTGAAGGCGATTTTTTTATTCGCAAGTCATTCCACAGCATCAACGTTTAGGTAAAGGAAAAAATAAGGATAGTCATTGTTTGGCCAATTGTTTGGACAATTAAAGGTAATTCCTTTTTAGCACATATACTGTAGACATATTCACACAGCACAGGTGTCACAGTTAGACTATCTTTCTCCCCACCATGGAGTCCTTTCAAATGCACATTGATGTTTCACTTTTTCAGTTGTAATATTTAATTTCTATTTGCTCCCATTATGCTTAACACTGCCAGGGTTGCAGCTGAAAGAATACGGCAAAAATTGTCTTACATGCCATAAGAATTCTTCTAAGCCACACATTAATGGACTGCTACAATCAAAGGATATACGCATGAATAGCCGTACATAGGACTAAAGCACGGTTGCTTGATAAACACGATACATTTCAAAGAATGAATAACACATAGGCTACAGCCTATTCGTAGAAATTAAATTGATAGATCCAAGGATATGTAGCCCCTTGTCTTGTTCTACAAAGGCACAGGCTCAGGTATATGGAAACACCGCCTTCTCTTCAAGTAAAAACATTGCAGTGTATTATTCAATTAATTGTATTTCTAAATTTGATTAGCAGAGTAAAAGAATGATCAACGGATGATTTACAGCAGCCTATATGAATAATGAAATTGACTATTTGATAAAAAAATAGAAAAGTAATTTGTCGATTGTTTTGGACGTGTGGGCTATAAATACCCATGCATTTATCCATCTCGTTCGATCAAGCGTAGTCTCCTTGTCTCCTAGTCGTCAAAATGCAGGTGTCGCATAATCTCTCTGAAAAGGTTGCATGGCATGGTCTCTCGGAAAAAGTTCATCCAATATCGATCAAACCAAAACAACTCCACATCCATGCTCTTCCCACCGTATGTGCCGGGGACATACAAGAGCACAATGAATGCTTTGAGTTCATCAACAGACATGTCCCACGTACTCTCGAGTAACAGTACGATCTCTGATGTGCTGCAGCATCTGCACATCACCCAAACAAAGAATACTGTCGAGTCCAGACTCGTGTCTCGCAGTGGCAGTTGGGGTTGCCGTTGGTTCAGTTTGTTTTGTTTTTTCCCGTGAGGCTCAGGAGTAACTTGTAATAGGTTTTTTAAATTTTTCAGGATATAGTTTGCATTTCGTATTGCGAATAATTATTAAGCGTAATACATTTGATGAAATAGCCTACATAAGAAGCTGAATCTTCAGTAAAATAAGTAGAGAAAATTTGTAGACAGATGATAGGGTGTTTGATATTTTGTTTCTCTTTCTCCTAATAAAAGCAGCAACGTATAATACATTTGATGAATTGTTCAGGATATTGTTTGCATTATGTTTCAATAACAATTAGTTTGTTGAAAGTCAAGAATATTGTTTGTAATTTGTTTTGCGAATAATAATTTAGTGTAATACATTTGATGTATTAGACTTCATAAGAAGCTGAATCTTCAGTAAAATAAGCAGAGAAAATCAATAGACAGATGATAGGATGTTTGATCTTTTGCCGCCAAAACAGCACTGACCCGTCGAGGCATGGACTCCACTAGACCTCTGAAGGTGTGCTGTGGCATCTGTGAAGGAACTGGATTTTGACCCTTTTAAGATTAATTCCAAATATTCAATTCATTAATGTAACCAATGAATTTAATACATAAAGAGAGTATTAAAATTACAGTACAAGTTTCAAAGATAAATGTTTTCCGGAGATTGAAGATCCAGGCAGGGGTGAGGAAAATGCAAGAGACCTTCCCCAAACTCCGCTCTGGTTTATATCCCCAAACTAAAGGAGTGGGGGGTCGGTTTACTAACATGAAGATACCAAGACTAGTCCTGCAGAATAGACCCCCTTATCATCTAGAGACACATTCCAATCTATGCCTGACACCATATTGTAAAACAGAGTGATCTACTCATGGGTTCAGCATAGGGGGATTAAAGCATGAACCTAGGTTCTGTAGTTAGACCAGAGATAAACACTTGTAACATAAACATTCTGTTATAAGAACATGACCAGACACACAGAGTATAGGCTAGGGGAGGACAATTGAGGATAGTTTTGAATGGCTTATACTAAATACTGCAGAATCATCGAATATGTAAGTAAAGATAGAATTGACATTTTTCGGTTCCTTCATCTCGCACCAAGACGTTAGCAGCAGATCCTTTAAGTCCTGTATGTTGCGAGGTGGGGCTCCCATGGATCGGACCTGTTTGTCCAGCACATCCCACAGATGCTCGTTTGGATTTGGAGGCGAAGTCAACACCTTGAACTCGATGTTGCGTTCCTCAAACCATTCCTGAACCATTTTTGCTTTGTGGCAGGGCACATTATCCTGCTGAAAGAGGCCAATGCCATCAGGGAAAACCATTGCCATGAAAGCGTGCACATGGTCTGCAACAATGCTCAGGTAGGTGGTACATGTCAAAGTAACATCCACATGAATGGCAGGACCCAAGCTTTCCCAGCAGAACATTGCCCAAAGTGTCACACTGCCTCCGCCGGCTTGCCTTCTTCCCATAGTGCATCCTGGTACCATGTGTTCTCCAGGTAAGCGACACTCACGCACCCGGCCATCCACGTGATGTAAAAGGAAATGTGATTCATCAGACCAGGCCACCTTCTTCCATTGCTCCGTGGTCCAGTTCTGATGCTCACATGCCTATTGTGGGCGCTTTCGGCTGTGGACAGGGGTCAGCCTGGGCACCCTGACTCGTCTGCGTCTACGCAGCCCTATACACAACAAACTGTGATGCACTATTTGTTCTGACACCTTTCTATCAGTACCAGCATGTTGGATCGGACCACAAGGGCCAGCCTTCGCTCCCCATGTGCATCAGTGAGCCTTGGCTGCCCATGACCCTGTCGCCAGTTTGCCGCTTTTCCTTCCTTGGACCACTTTTGAAAGGTACTGACCACTGCAGACTGGGAACACCCCACAAGGGCTGCAGTTTTGGAGATGCTCTAACTCAGTCGTCCAGCCATCACAATTTGTCCCTTGTCAAAGTCACTCAGATACTTACACTTGCCACTTTTTCCTGCTTCTAACACATCAACTTTGAGGACAGAATGTTCACCTGCTCCCTAATATATCCCACGATAACGAGATTATCAGTGTTGTTCATTTCACCTGTCAGTGGTCATAATGTTATGGCTGATCGGTGTAAGTTGATTTGTCAAGAAGCCTATATCGTTTGGATTATGTTTCAATAATAGCATAATTAATTTGTTGAATGGTCATGGAAATCTTGTATTTCATTTGTAAGTTCATTCATTCATATTCAACCAAGACACTGATCATTCATCTGGGAGTATCTTGCATTCATCCATTGACATCATTCATTCAGTGAGGGGTGATTGACACCTGGGTACCATTAGCGGTTGCCTGGGTATCATTAGCGGTTGCCTGGGTACCAATGCTAAGTGGCGTGTGCTTTTGGCAGAATAAGTCAGAAAATGGGGTAAAAAAAACAGGTAAATCGTCTCGAAATAGTTTTCTGTTTGTAAGTTTAGAATTCTGACCAGAGAACAATGTAATATATACCTATTTAGGAAAATTCATGGAAGGAGGAGGGTGTAGCTTTCAAAATGGCAGTTTTATTTTAATTCCAAACTCAAATGCCAATTGACAGGCAATTGGGGGTTCTAGTGTTAAGTATTACACTAGAATCCCCATTAGAGCATGAAGCAGCAACTATTCTGTGTCCATAAAATTTGCAATCAATTACTTTCATTTTACTGAAGATTTTTATGCAGAATATAGAATAATTTGATAATTATCTTTTAATTGTCCTGAATGTTTATATGATCCTGGATGTAGATTTTTAACGGCTGCATTGTTTTAGCTATTACTGTGGTCAAGTCACAGGTAATGAAGGGATAAAAGTTGCCAGGACACTATCGGACGTGCTAAATATGTATACTGGTTTTGCTCTCGTGCAGGACACATTGTGCCTGATGCAAATATTAAGGTAATGGCTAGAGTACAGATGGCTAGACAACATCACCAGATGTGTAATATGAATAATGACTTCACCCAGACAACATATTAATGTGTATTTTAAAGAATTTGTGTTCTGTCTGTGAGTGACATTTGTACTTACATGCATTTGAATCTGAATGTAATTGCTTGGGTATGAATGGTAAGACAACTGCCATCAGACATACCCACTAACACTGTTATCAGGTACACATTTCTTTTAATAGAATACTTCACAAAACAGTACTATCACTGTAAGTAGAAGAGTCATACAAATAATATAACTGTCCTCTCAATTGCCTTGCGGATGAGGAGGAGTTGGTGGTAGTCCGTAACCATAGCCTTTTGCAGACGTGCCGCTGTACAATGGATGTTTACTCAAAAGTCACCTATTCACAGTGCTAACAAAACTTGATAAATAATTTTGTAAGACCTTTAAAAAGACGAAATAAGACAATTTAAGACTTTAAGGCCTTTTATTTCGATGAATTAACTGAAGACTTTTTAAGAACCCTTAGATACCCTGTGTCTCTTAGCCATTGCAAGCAAAGCCATGTGGCCTTGTATTGAATAATATGGAGTTGCTGGCTAGCTAGAGCGTCAATAAAGTTATCCAGCTCTTTAGAATCTTAATAATTAACTTTAGCAAGGTAGCTGGCCACCCAATGCAAATTAGAAACTTATTGTTGTGTGATCTAACTACAGTTAGAAACAAAGTACTGTTGCAAGGAAAACCATTCAGCTTTGTAGTAAATACTGTTAAATTGCTCGCTAGCTAGTGAGTTGATAAAATTATGCGGTTCTTTTGAAGCCTAATTGCTAAATCTAAGTAACTGACTAGATGATGCACAAAATGCTTGATAGCTTATTTTCACTGTCATGTGAAACTAACTACACAAACCCATATAAAAAATTCGATATGCCATTTTCTTATTCTATATTAACTCGTAAAACGATTACAGGTTGAAGCATAGAGGTCAGTTGTGTGCCTAGAAACTTGTTCAGTTTTTGGTAGAATTAACATCTATTGGCTAGTCTATTCTTCTTATGGGTCATACACTGAGGATGTGCCATACATTTTATCTTTGTCTTGCACAACTTGTGCAATGGACAGAAATCCAAGATCCTTCTTGATCCCTGTCTCTCACTCTAAATGTGAATGGAACTTGGGGTCAACAAGGAAGTTGGAGAGGTGGGGAAAATCTCCTGTGGTATCTATCTTTGCACCTACATGGGAGAAAGGAATTCAATTCTCCAGCATGCTACACCACCTTCCAGAAGTGAAGCCCATGGAGGCCCCAACTCACTATATTGAAAAACATCCCAGACACTACATCATCTCCCACCTGAACAATGGATTCCATGCATCCAGAATGAAACAAAGTAAGGCAAGGTTAATGGATCTGAAAAGACAAATTAACTCGATAAAGAGAATGCTTGTCATCGGAATCTGGAGAAACATTAAAAAAATGTTTTGAGATAAGATTTCAAGTCTAGACAGTAATCCTAACAGGCCACAATCTCCTTCCATTGAGGTTACAGGTGCCAAAACCTCTACAAGGAGTCGCTAGCGCACAACGAGGCAAGGCATCCATGTTCATTTACTAACCACCCTAACCCGAACGGTGCTGGCCAATTGCACCACCCTTGCTCCATGTGAACCCGCTCACAGCGGTGGTTCATGACCATTGCAAGCGTATCTAGGGAAGCTGGCAGCAGCTACAAGAAGATTCCATAGGTAGCTCACCTCGCCATACCCTGCAGGCATAATTGCCTTCCATTGATCTGATGTAGTGAGTCCTTTGTATTTTGTGATAGACAGTGACAAGGAAGCTGACCTGTAAGACCAGCTGCACATGCTCAAATGCAAAACCAGAGACACCATCAAAAGAAGCCACCCGCAACCTTTTAGTTCAGAGTCTTTTTTTCTCTTTAGTATTAATAAATGCATTTGGGAAATGCACTACAATCCATTTCCGTGTCCTTTGCTTTGTCCACGTTACAACATTCAACATTATCCACTTTCTCTAAAAGCATGATAGTCGTTAATTTTTAAATGTTTTATTGTATGAAATAGCTGGACATAAACATGGAGATCAACATAAGTTTCAATCATGGGATTTTCTTTTCCTTTAACTTTAGTTTAAGATGGCCTTTTATTAATGTATATCATGTAATTCAACCTAATGTAGATGACGATTGTAAGACCACGCCTTATATAACCACACAAATGATTGAAAGAACTGGCTAATCCGACAATGAAACAGAGATCAATAAAAGATCAACACCAATGAAGAGACCCATCATCATCATCTTCATCCGCTTATCCGGTATCAGGTCGCGGGGGCAGCAGCTCCAGCAGGGGACCCCAAACTTCCCTTTCCCGAGCGACATTTGCCAGCTCTGACTGGGGGATCCCGAGGCGTTCCCAGGCCAGTGTCGAAATATAATCTCTCCACCTAGTCCTGGGCCTACCCCGAGGTCTCCTCCCAGCTGGACGTGCCTGGAACACCTCCCTAGGGAGACGGCCTGGGG
>JACXGI010006731.1:0-19363 GCA_016801175.1 Esox masquinongy
TAGACTTACACAAAAAGTATCTGCTCAGGTTGTGTAAGATCACAACCGCCCAGTCCAACTGACACTGATGTTGGTCACTTGGTCTGAAATAAATACAAAGAGGGTTAACAAGCGTATACGGGTAATTAAAGCTGATTAACAATAATGTAAAAAGTCTACTTACCAAGATTTGAAGGCCCAAAAATGTGTTTACCAAACATGGCTGGGTTTAATTCCGCTCAACCTAAAACAGAGATTTAAACAGACCAAATAAAAGACAGATAAAACCGCATGGATTGCTCAATCATAAAATTGGTTTACACATTCTTAAAAAGTTCAAATGTGTCGTTTGTTAGCGTTTGTAATTGCAACACAATTCAAATCAATTACTTCAAATAAAATAACTTGTACTTACAACGTAAACGGCATACTCCGCACTTGAAACAACAGCTGACTTCTGTGGATGCAGCGGGGTTTAATAATGTCTTTACATCGCAGCCAAAGCGCCTCCAGCAGGTCACGCCTCTTAACTCTGTCATTGTTTACATGTCATTTTTCATCACGTTAGAACTATACTGGACACAATGATTAAAATTGTGTATAACGCTTAACTAGCTCGTTCAGATATTTGTTGACATTTAACAACCAAATATATTGACACTTCATGTCCGGTAGAAACGCCGTTCTCGTTAGTTATTGCGGCTCAGCCGTGACATCACGTCATTTAATTTGATCTATTAAAGACAAACGCATCCGCTTACATATAAACGCTGGCTATTGTCACCATATCGCCATTAATCTCTTCAACTTTTAACAAATACAAGACCATAATACAACAATGAAAAATCGGTTTTCACGAGTTGGTCATTACGAGAATGCAGCACATCTTACCCGGAAGTCACAGCTTCCGCCCACACTAACACAGACCGGTATTCTCAAACTCACAAATATTACAGTTTTTAACCAATGTTGCCTGTTAAACATTTCTACCAGTGTGAAGAAATCAATCTCGCGTTGATCCCTGTTGTACAATTTCATAAGGCGCCTTAACAAATGTTTTGATTACCTGAAATAACATCTTTACCTGTCAGTGATTCACCGTAGTTCATGCAAATTTATACGCTACCTTCCGGGTAACTTTGTAACGTTTTGCCATATAATGCAACTTAAAAGTTAATGCTGACTTAAAAAAACAATTTTCATTGCAAAAATCACCATTGCTCATACACACAAATGTACCAGAATCATTGTTTTTATTTTTAACTATATTTTAAACCCAAACCATGACTGAATCAACCTAGTCATTATGTGTGGTCGGCCTAGGCATTGCTTATTCCTTCAAAAATAATAGCATTACTTATGCGATGTTTACTGTAGTGCTGTGGTGGACTACGGACCTTGTGTTTTCAAGGGCAGAAGTGATCTTAAGGCCCATCTCTTGATAAAACAAAATTGGCTGAAACTCTCCAAATCGTAAGTCCCGAACCCTTCTTTACATCTTACAAGTTTCCCACACATGATTTCATGCTTGTGGAAAAACACCATGCTACATCCCCATTGTTAACATGGAAGTTTATACCGGTTGTATGGTATCTGTTGCACCAATTGTCGGAACATAAAATACCGGGGGGTTACAGCATTGCTGAGGTAAAAAACGATAAAAGATAAACATGTGCTCAGCCAATCAATTATTAAAATGAGAAACTACAAAGGCTGATTTGGAGAAAAAAAGCTCAACAATCAAACCATATTCTTGCTGTTTAGATTGCTCTCTGTGGGAAACGGACGCTTTTCCAGCTACCACAGGCTGCACTAGGTGAAGACGTCGAACGTAAGTGTAGTTCTTTGAGATAGCCACATTAGTGGCTAATTAGCTTTCATCGTTTTTGGCTAAATTTAGGCAAATATATTGATATAAGTCACCTTGTCTTATATTTACATGGTTATCAATAATGACGAGGTGGTGCTATCCTATGCGAAATACAGACCATATTTGAACTGGATCTAAAAATCCACTATGGGAAAAATGAAAGGTGGAAAATGCCAAAAGAACCAGAAACTAGCCAGTTTAGCATTTTGCCGCCAGGTTTTATGGGGATTATGAGTCATTCTTATGAGTCAGCACGCCGATGAGTGGAGTTTTCTGTTGGATAGATGATTCAGTGCACACTTGCAAGGCAAATTAAGCATGTGCAGACAAACATAACAAGCATAGTTTGCGTGCCTGAGCAATGCTGTGAACGCGGTAATAAGTAGGTAAACGATAATTAATTAAATGAAAATGTGAGTAAATGCTATTTCACAAATAAAAACAAGCGTAACCCTCGACTACAACCCTGGCCCTTTTCCTCATCACTGGATTGAACCTCATTGGTTGTCTCTTTGTCTGGATCATATTCTGTGTTATCTTCAACTTCTGACACTTCCTCCTCTAAAGCATCTTCACTGTCTGTTTCCTGGCCTCAAAGATATGATCAAGAGCCTCACATACAGTATTTCAGTTGGTCATTGTGCTGCCACTGAATGAAAAGCTTTATATACCAGAGCTCAGAGAAAAGTTCTATGTATTATTGTTTGTGAGAATGCCAACTGGTGTGGTTCCTGTGGGGGAAAGATTCTATTGGGGAAAGGTTCCTTTGGGGGTTGCTATGGAAGCCAGGGGAGTGAGGTGTGTGTGTGTCACTGCATGAAAAGGCCCGCTTTAGAGCGGGTCAATACAAGTAAAAATCATTGTAATGATGACAAGTAAAAAGCCAGTACACAGAAGTCGCAGTATAAAAAGATTTTAACCAGTCGTAAGAAGTCAGCTCTTGACATTTCTGGAAACTCCTCGATATTTGCATATGCAAAATGAGCTCAATTTAACACACTGAAATATATTTAGTACATTACATGGTTTTAAAATAGTTTTTAAAGTACAAAAGTTCCAAATTAATTTTTTACAGTGATTTTGTAGGCTAATTTTTCCCTTTCAAAGAGGAAAGTTTAAACACGAATTATAGATTATAGGTTTAAGACAAAATGATTTTTTTTGTTTTTGGAAGACTGTGTCAATTTGAATAGGGTGATTATTTGACTGTCGTTCCCAATTAAGAAAAAGTTGACTGATTAAGACATGAAATAAAAATCAAGAATTGTAATAACCACCTTTAACTAAATATATGCATTTTGGGTAAAAGCCCCCAGTGGGAGGCTTGAGAGTTATGTAGCCTATATGCGTATATGACTTACTATACATGCATATAGTGACTGTCATATATGTACAGTATCTCACAGAAGTGAATACACCCCTCACATTTTTGCAAATATTTGATTAAATCTTCATGTGACATCACTGAGGAAATGACACTTTGCTACAATGTAAAGTAGTGAGTGTGCAGCTTGTATAACAGTGTAAATTTGCTGTCCCCTCAAAATAACTCAACACAGCCATTAATGTCTAAACCGCTGGCAACAAAAGTGAGTACACCCCTAAGTGAAAATGTCTAAATTAGGCCCAAACTGTCAATATTTTGTGTGGCCACCATTACTTTCCAGCACTGCCTTAACCCTCTTGGGCATGGAGTTCACCAGAGCTTTACAGGTTGCTTCACCAGAGCTGGTGGATGTTAGAGACCTTGCGCTCCTCCACCTTCCGTTTGAGGATGCCCCACAGTTGCTCAATAGGGTTTAGGTCTAGAGACATGCTTGGCCAGTCCATCATCTATACCCTCAGCTTCTTTAGCAGGGCAGTGGTCGTCATGGAGGTGTGTTTGGGGTCATTATCATGTTGGAATACTGCCCTGCGGCTCAGTCTGGGGACCATGCTCTGCTTCAGTATGCCACAGTACATGTTGGCATTCATGGTTCCCTCAATGAACTGTAGCTCCCCAGTGCCGGCAGCACTCATGCAGCCCCAGACCATGACACTCCCACCACCATGTCAAGACACACAAGTCTTTGTACTCCTCACCTGGTTGCCGCCACACACGCTTGACACCATCTGAACCAAATAAGTTTATCTTGGTCTCATCAGACCACAGGACATGGTTCCAGTAATCCATGTCCTTAATCTGCTTGTCTTCAGCCAACTGTTTGCGGGCTTTCTTGTGCATCATCTTTAGAAGAGGCTTCCTTCTGGGATGACAGCCATGCGGACCAATTTGATGCAGTGTGCGACGTATGGTCTGAGCACTGACAGGCTGACCCCCGACCCCTTTAACCTCTGCAGCAATGCTGGCAGCACTCATACGTCTAATTCCCAAAGACAACCTCTGGAAATAACGCTGAGCACGTGTACTCAACTTCTTTGGTCGACCATGGCGAGGCCTGTTCTGAGTGGAACCTGTCCTGTTAAACCGCTGTATGGTCTTGGCCACCGTGCTGCAGCTCAGTTTTAGGGTCTTGGCAATCTTCTTATAGCCCAGGCCATCTTTATGTAGAGCAACAATTATTTTTTTCAGATCCTCAGAGAGTTCTTTGCCACGAGGTGCCATGTTGAACTTCCAGTGACCAGCATGAAGGAGTTTGAGAACGATAACACCAAATTTTACACACCTGCTCCCCATTCACACCTGAGACCTTGTAACACTAAGGAGTCACATGACATCGGGGAGGGAAAATGGCTAATCGGGCCCAATTTGGACCTTTTCACTTCGGGGTGTACTCACTTTTGTTGCCAGCGGTTTAGACATTAATGGCTGTGTGTTGAGTTATTTTGAGGGGACAGCAAATTCACACTGTAATACAAGCTGTACACTCACTACTTAACATTGTAGCAAAGTGTCATTTCTTCAGTGTTGTCACATGAAAAACTATAATCAAATATTTGCAAAACTGTGAGGGGTGTACTCACTTTTGCGAGATGCTGTATATCCTCTCATTAAAAGATGATCCAATATCTAATTAACATTTCATTCAACTTTTATTTTAAGTGAATGGTAAACAGCCACACATTTGTAAACAATAAAATCAGACAATACAATGACAACAAAGGAAACATTAAAATAACAAAGGAGTCATTGAATAAATGCCTTTATAAAAGGCTGGTTGAGGATTCAGATTCAAAAGAAGTTTGATGTTATATTGCTAAGTTCAAGAACCAATGTCAGCTGAACAATGGCAAGTTCCTTGTTTAGATATAATTATGTGAAAACCCTATACAGATGCTCTCTATCTTCATTTGATATGACAAACAGCTTTTTAGGGGGAAGGCAAATAATATCAGAAGTAATTGCAAATGAAACACTGGTCAGATGGTTATTCTCATTCTTAAATAGCTCTGAGAATCTGGCCCCAATTTCAGTCCCTATTGATTTCATCTCTGCTTTTGTCTTAGCTTGTGTCCACAAACTTCCTTGCACTTTGTGCACACTGTTGCATTGGCCAAGTCCTATGTTGGCGATCATCTGCCTTGTGCTTTGACATTATAGCGACTTGAATTGACTCAAGTCCGTTGGAGCAAATAATGTTTAAGGCGTTAAATAAAATAAATACCAGAGAGGAGATCACACACCGTTTTCCGACAGAACGTTTTCTATGTAGAATATGACTATCGCTGAAAAGAGGGACATCAGTAGGAGGGCGTAGTGATGGAAAACTAAATCACCAAATCTGGCGAAGAAAACCAGAAGTGAGGGGGTGACGATTTTCAATGACCAATGAACTGAAGAGGATTGGAATTCACTACAACCCTGCTTCTTTTTTAAACACACGAGAACTTTTCACTTCCTAATTCTAGATATGTTTTACTGGTGCTTGTTTTTAATCAAAATCTAACATTTCAGTACAGCGTCGAGAATGCATTCCAGCAATTTGTATTCAACTCGCCAAGCCATGGAAGTGGCTACTGAAAACGCGACAACAATTCAAGGCAGCCCAAGTAATTTTGTTACTACAAATCAAGATAAGAGTCGACTACATTAGCTAGCAGTATGTTCGGTAGCACGTTGTTTCTGTGTTATAGCTAACTAGCTAGCTAGGAACAGTAGTTACATATTGTACGCAATATTAAGCGCATTGTAGCTAGATAACTAACCCTAGTAAATTCTGGCATTACTGGCAGAGGGATACAGTGAGCGTCAGGTTGCTTCCATCCTGAAAATTTCAAAGACGGCGGTTCATAAGAACAAGATAAGCAACAGACATTGGGGACAACAAAGCTACAGACTGGCAGAGGGCGAAATCGACTGTCCACTGACCAAGATGACCGTCAACTCATTCAAATGTCACTCAATAACCGTAGGATAACATCAAGTGACCTACAAAAAGAATGGCAAACAGCAGCAAGGGGTGAAGTGCACGGTGAGTTTTGACGGTTCAAAACAGGCTCCTAGGGGCAGGGCTGAAGTCATGCAAAGCTAGAAAAAAGCCCTTCATCAATGAGAAGCAAAGAAGAGCCAGGCTGAAGTTTGCAAAAGACCATAAGGAATGGAGTAAGGTCATCTTCTCTGACGAGTCAAATTTTCAGCTTTGCCCAACACCTGGTCGTCTAATGGTTAGACAGAAACCTGGAGAGGCCTACAAGCTACAGTGTCTCGCACCCACTGTGAAATTTGGTGGAGGATCAGTGATGATCTGGGGGTGCTTCAGCAAGGCTGGAATCGGGCAGATTTGTATTTGTGAAGGACGCATGAATCAAGCCAAGTACAAGGTTATCCTGGAAGAACACCTGCTTCCTTCTGCTCTGACAATGTTCCCTAACTCTGAGAATTGTTTTTTTACAGCAGGACAATGCTCTATGACACACAGCCAGGTCAATCAAGGTGTGGATGTAGGACCACCAGATTAAGACCCTGTCATGGCTAGCCCAATCTCCAGACCTGAACCCCATTGAAAACCTCTGGAATTTGATCAAGAGGAAGATGGATGGTCACAAGCCATCAAACAAAGCCGAGCTATTTGAATTTTTGTGCCAGGAGTGGCATAAAGTCACCCAACAGCAATGTGACAGACTGGTGGAGAGCATGCCAAGACGCATGAAAGCTGTGATTAAAAATCAGGGTTATTCCACCAAATATTGATTTCTGACCTCTTCCTAAGTTAAAACATTAGGATTTTGTGGTTGAAAAATGAATTTGAATTGGTTT
The DNA here is from genome assembly GCA_016801175.1 of Esox masquinongy. Classification (NCBI taxonomy): domain Eukaryota; kingdom Metazoa; phylum Chordata; class Actinopteri; order Esociformes; family Esocidae; genus Esox; species Esox masquinongy. Next base: position 7,047 of record JACXGI010006731.1, read on the forward strand.
TCTTTGCATTACTTGAGGTCTGAAAACAATGCATATTTTTTTGGTTATTTTGACCAGTTGTTATTTTCTACAAATAAATAATCTAAATGACAATATTTTTATTTGGAATTTGGGAGTAATGTTGTCAGTAGTTTATAGAATAAAACAAAACTGTTCATTTTACTCAAACACATATCTATGAATAGTAAAACCAGAGAAACTGGTTTATTTTGCAGTGGTGTCTTAATTTTTTCCAGAGCTGTATATTTATACATACAGATGTGCTGAAAAGTTTGCATACCCTTGGAGAATTGGTAATATATGTACCATTTGTAAAGAAAATGTGAGTGAGCAGGCAAAACACATGTCTTTAATTTCTTATGAGATTCACATTCAACTGTAGGTCATTACAGAATGGCACAGTCATAAAATGAAACATGGCAACAAAGAAAAAAATGAACTGACCCCTGTTCAAAAGTCTGCATACCCTTAGTTCTTAATACTGTGTATTGCCCCCTTTAGCATCAAAGACAGCATGCAGTCTTTTGTAATAATTGTCTACGAGGCCCCAAATTCTTGCAGGTGGTATAGCTGCCCTTTTGTCTTGGCAAAATGCCTCCAGGTCATGCAAAGTCTTTGGTTGTCATGAACTGCACGCTTGAGATATCCCCAGAGTGACTCGATGATAATAAGTTCAGGAGACTGTGATGGCCACTCCAGAACCTTCACCTGCAGAAGAATGCAAATTGTCTGACAGTATTTTCTGATAACATGCTGCATTCATCTTGCCATTAATTTTCACAAGATTCCCCGTGCCTTAAGAGCTCACACACCCCCAAAACATCAGTGAGCCACCACCATGCTTCACAGTGGGGATGGGGTTCTGTTCACTATAGGCCTGGTTGACACCTCTCCAAACATAGCGCTTATGGTTGTGACCATAAAGCTCTATTTTGGTCTCGTCACTCCAAATTACAGTGTGCCAGAAGCTGTGAGGCATGTCAAGGTGTTGTCGGGCATATGGTAACCGGGCATTTTTGTGGCATTGGCGCAGTAAACCCTTCTTTCAGGCAACTCGACCATGTAGCTCAATTTTGTTCAAGTATCGTCGTATTGTGCTCCTTGAAACAACCACACCGTCTTTTTCCAGAGCAGCCTGTATTTCTCCTGAGGTTACCTGTGGGTTTTTCCTTGTATCCTCTTGAGACAAGTTTTGTCTTATGGGGGCTGGGGATGTGTTATCGTCTGCACATAATATCAGCATTGCTCTTTGTCAATAAAGTGAGTGTATCACCAGCCGTGAAACTAAGACACGCTCAAGCTCTATTTTCAACCAATGCAAAGTACCCAATTGAAAGGGTGTGCATGAAGACTTTTAGTTTACCTGCGGGGAGTCATGTTTGTAACCAGGAAAACCTATTTTTAGGACCCCTACCCTAATGCATTGTTGTCGGATTGGTGGATAATGACAGTTTTACAGGAAGTTATACAAAAAAATCCATTTAATTTCAAACATTATAATTTGGAGTTTATGGCTATGAATGTGGACGGTCAACAATTTAATAGCAAACTATTCCAACCAGATTACACATTGGGGTCAGCAGTTGAATTTGACCAATTGGCCCTAGCTTCAGGAAAACACCTAAAGGACTGAGCCTTGGCAATTGACCTACACGGCTATGCTCTTTATGCATTCAACTGTGCACCGGATGAGGAATGTGGTCACCACCTATCCCTGATTAAGTCTGGGAATGTCTGACTTGAGATGAGGTTCAGTCAAGCACTACCCCATACGATTAATTTGGTTGTTTAAAACATTTTTCAAAGTGTCCAACCGGAGGCAAGTCATGGTTGACTACTATTAGGAAACATTACCCAAACAGGTGAGAAATGAATACCGCAGAGTTGACTGGTGTGGTGAACCAAATTTCATCTCGGACTCATTTCTACGGTGTGCTAGCATGCGACCAACTACCCGGTGGACCTGTCCGAGATGTAGCATCAATGATGATTGTTACGCATCCAACTAATCACCCGGGGGAACATTGGCTGGCTATTTACATCACAGACGATGGCGTCAGAAGGTTGTATGACCGTTTTGGAAACTCCCCAGATTTCATGTATTTTCTCAAGTCAATCAAAGCTGTTCTGCAAGCCTGTGAGAGTGTGGAATACAGCTCAAAACAAGTCCAGGATGTGATTTCGACCACTTGTGGACAACATTGTGTGTTCTTTCTCTATCGAATTACAAAAGGTCTGAGTTACAAAGATGTTATGTATTTTTATACTGATGATTTACGAAAAAATTATATGTTAGTCTCCAATTTGTATCTAAGATGTATCAGAGTAAGTGTGATAGACAAACATTTAATTGTGTACAGTATGATCAATCTTGTGAATCATTTAATTTGTATCATGGTTGTTAAAGAAATTCTATCTAATGCCTGCTTTATTATTCAAAAATAAAGGCAATTGTAAAACAACATCGATGTGTACATAGTATTATTCATACATCAAGTAGTCAAGGCAAAAACATACACTTTGACCATGAATCACAAATGATTAAAAACAACATGTAAAACAAATAGAAACAGCACACATTAAAATGGAAGCCGTTGTGTGGGGTCTATGGTCGGGAATACAAAGAAAGCTTTGGTTGATTGATAATCAGTTGCGGGGGGAGTGGTTTTGGAAGTAGGTTCCCGGGGTGTGGCTAAATAATCCAGTGTGTTGCCAGGTGTTTGTTTATACAAATAGATTTTACAAGCTCATTTGGAATAGTTGTAAAAGGCGCGTTGAGACATGCCATGGCATCTAAGAACTCCCCCCACCCCAAAGGCCTTCTAGCGTCAGCAATTATGGTGGTTGCTCTCACACTTTTAACCAGATTCAACAGGTGCGAACCCTTGATTATCTCTCCATTGAAAATGAATTCACCATTTGAAGTCCATGAATTCAAATCTTTAGATCTGAGCATTCTATTTAGAATATATTCAACATTCTTCTTACTCCCCGCACGCACATTGTTCAAAATTTCATCAACAAGGTTAACATTCCGGTCAACAGTTTGATTAGTCTCAGTCATGTTTACTACATCAACCCCTGTCTCAGACACGGGTAGACTTAAGACACGTCAACAAAAAAGATATTTTAGAAACCACTTCCACAGACCTCATTCTGCCAGTCGGTGAAATTGCTCTTAATCTAAGGTGCGGTAATAAACCCTTGACAGAATCGCAGCTGCGAGAAAAATCCAACATTATATACACGTCTAGAAAGAACACTTCAGTCGCAAAGAAAAGAAAAACCATCAACCAATCTGGAGGGTTTCTATTACCATTACTAAGCGTAGCAGTGCCGTTCCTAACCAGTCTATTTGCATCGAGACGCGGTTAAACAACATGGATCACTCTCAGAAAATCACGCTCAGAAATTTCTGGTGCCACAAAATCAGTTAGAAAAACTGAGAATCCAAAACGACTAGCACCGATGTAATACAATCTGTTGAAAATGATTTGGAATTATTGATTCGCAATATACTGATGAAGACTGATATGGATTTACATTAAAAAGCTAAAAGACTCTGCCATACTCTGTCTGTTATTAGACACAAATTTATTTATTGACACAAATACACTGACTTTAAATAGCATCGACTTTAAATAGCATAGTGGTAGATTTCTACGAATGCGTTTATACATGATCAAACTTTCTTAGGAATGTATACAACAGGCCAATCCCCGTAAAACAATCCTGTTCTCAGACAGTAGTCTTCTGGTGTTGTAGCCTTAAAGTCTATAAGTAAATAACCAAAGGGTGGGTGTGTTGCATCTTTAAAACTCTCCATGAAGAACCGAGAAAGGCCGGGGTATATTTGTCTCTGGGTCAAATCCGCTACGGTCACTATTCATTCTAGAATGTGATTTAGTACCCGTGAGGCCTTGTGCTATAATCAGGGATTAATCAGATATAATCAGGGATTTCAGAGTTGTATACAACTCTGAAATGCTTGGACACTACTCTTTTAACAATGTGAACGCTCTTTTATCTCTAGCAATTGTCTGCATTAGCAAGGACATGATCATCAGCACCACCTTTGCCTCGTACAAAGTTATCAACCAGTCTTGTTAGCATCTCCAAATATACAATACCTGAGTTGTAGCTGTTGTGCGTGCTGCCTTTTGCTTTGAGACAGGTCAAACCTATAACGGTTTTGTAACCGTATGTCTTGGGGCCACCACTAACAAATTGTGCGATGCTGTCACCATCTGGTAACTCATCGGTCAAGTCACCCAAGAACGGGCCTAGAGGGGGCACCCAATTATCGTGGTGTGTGACAAAGATCACTGAATCAGTGTGTGTGTAGAGCACATGTCTATCCAACTTCTCCAAGAGTGAATACAACTCGAGTCTAGCCTAAGCAGTTGTGAAAGCAGCAATAAAAATATTGCTGTTACGTGGTTTGATTGGTGTCTGTTTTGTGCAACGCCACTGTACCATCACTACTGTGTCTGAGGTAAAAGAGAAATGACTAAGGTAGTGGCTAAATTCCTCTGGATCTGTAATTAACATTGTGTTCATAAGATTAGTCTGCTCACCCATCTTACCCCAAAGACTATTCATTGCCAATATGGACAAAGTTTATTACGTTTTCCTTGTCAATCTGCACACCTTGCTTTTCATTCAATATACTGTTCTTTAGCATCGTCAACAACTGATGGTGGGAAACCTCCGCCTTCAGGAATGTTCTAATGTAAACTGCAAAAAGATTATTTGATGTCCTGGTGAAATTGCATTCAGCGTATACATCAACATAGTATGCTCCGATTTTCATTTCACCCCAGTTCAGGGCATGCTGTATCGACATAATCTCATCAGAGGCCAGATATTCAAGCCATTGGATTGAGCTGTTTGAGAATGTCTTCTGACAACGATTATAGATGTCTGAGGGGACGAATGCGATTGTGTCCTTGGTGAAGAATCTGTTGCAAAAGACTTTCATGCAAGCCAAAGCAATCGGAATTGATCGGAATTGGTCAACACCACCACATTCTGTAACACATACAACCCTTTCTCAAGATGACTACATCATTGACGCAGTAAGCCTTTATTTCATCCTTCATGACAAAGGTGTCTGTGGAAACCCTCTTGTACCATTGCAAAAATTCATATTTTTCTTTAGCCATCATGGTATTCACACTGTAGTAATATGGTTCTGGATGGGGGCCAAAATAGTTCTGTTTCTCCTTGATGTTAAATTTGTCAGGAAAGTAGCCTTTTTTCAAATCCTTAAAACCCATAGCAAGTGGCAAAGCCGCCAACTTCATCGGTAGGAAAGAATGACTATAAATGTACCTCTGATTGAATGTGTTGTCTGTAAAATCATGAGCTTGCTACCATTAGCAATAAGTGTCATGCCAATACCATTGTTATCAAGTTGTTCCATCAAGATGTAACCATCAAAACCTTTCGAGTTGTGTGCTATAAAGGTGTAGTCAGTATATTTTGGTTGCCTAAGCTTTTGGAAAAAAGCAGCGACCCAACCATCTCCAGCCGAACACCACTTCTCGTTATTAAAGCTTATTGCACACACAAAATTTGCATTGTGTATACCATTTACAGAATTGGCAATTGTCTCAAAATCATAAAATATGTAGCGCTCACTGGGGGTCCTTGGGTTTAGAGGGTTTGAAGGTCCAAAAAGGTGTTTTCCAAACAAGGCTGTGTTGAATTCTACTCACCCCTAAACCACAGGTATAAAACAGACAGTATGAAAGACTGATATAAGCTTAACGTTTGGATTGCTCCATCATTTTCATTATGTAATTGATTTATACATTCTTAAAAAGTTCAAATGTGTCATTTGTTAGTTTTTATAATTGCAACACAATTCAAAACAATTCTTTCAAATAAAATAACTTGTACTTACTGTAAACGGCATACTTGGCACTCGAAACGGTAGATGTCCTCTGTGGCAGCCGCGGACTTAATAATGACAACACAACCGGTACGCCTCCAAAAGGTTACGCCTCTTAACTTTGTCATTGGTTACACGTCACCGTTCATCACTTTAGAACTATATCATTAAAATTAAATACAATTGTGGTACGGATACAGCTAAACTATTTAGTTCAGGTATTTGTTTACATTTGACACCGAGTTACACTGATTGATACTTCCGGTCCTGTAGAAACCCCGTTCTCGTTAGTTATCACGTCTTTGCCGCAACATTGCGTCATATCATTTTATCTATTAATGACAATTCCATCCACTTTCATACACCAGCCAGCGTTTATCTTATTATTCAAAACAACATTTAACACAAGTCCAAAATACAGCATACAAAAATCTGAATTCACAACATGCTTCAATATCCAGAAGCCGCGCGGACGCGCACGCACACAGACAGGTATTTACAAACTTACAAACACTACAGTTCGTAACCATCGTTGCCGGTTAAACAATTTTACCATTGTGTAGAAAACATTCTCGAGTTAATGCTCGTTGTACAATTTGATAAGACGCGCATACAGATTTATTGTTTACCAGAAATAACATATCTTGTGCTGTCAACGAATCAGCGTTGTTCATGCAAATTTAAAATGAACCTTCTGGGTACGTTTGTAGCTTTTTGCCTTTTTATCTATTTTGACTTCATGAATCATCAATGCTCATACATACACATGTAACAAAGTCATCAGTTTTATTTTTAACAATATTTTTGAACCCAACCACGATGCATTCAACCTAGCCAAAATGTCTGCTTGACCCTGGTTTAATTTCTCCTTCAGAATACCCACATTGCCCACAAGATCTATGTATTAAGTAGTACTCTGCTGGAGTACTAACCTTGTGTAATATGTGGACGTTTATCAACCTGGATCTATTACAGTTTGTGCTAAGGATTATTTTATAGTTTTGTGGACCATTACAATGGGCAAATCTGATCTTAAGACCCATTTCATGTCAAAATAATGAATTGGCTGAAACTCTCCAAAATCTTCAGTCCCGAACCCCATAAACCATCTATTACATACCCACTTAACATCTATTGCCTGTGGGATTAAACAGTCCCGAACCCTTGCCCACTTGTTAAACAGCAAACATCACACTACATATCGTAACATCTTATACCTTGTGTTACGAACCCTGTGTGTTTTTGTTTGTCCCTGTGTCCCTGGGAAAAGGGGTTTTTAGCAAGTCGCCCTTGGGCATACACAACCCGTAGGAAAACTTTGTCTAAAAATACTAGTTAGAACTGAGCGGACCACCCACTGTATTTTTGTATTGGTTAGTAGTCAGCTAAGCGGTTCTTGAGGCAGGCAAGTTCAGTTTAGGGGTGTTTTGGCTATATTATTTAATTTCTTGGGTCCAGCTCAGCCCCTTTTCCCTACCCCCTTTACCATGTGTTTATAATAAACGTTTTATGTTTGACGGTAGCTTTGGTTGTCTGTGTCGTTTGTTCTCACTGTTCATTTACACTACACTAATTTGCATGAGTTTTATGTTACGGGTCTCTGTACCATCCACCCTAGACTGCTAGAGTCACAGCTCTAGAGGGTTCGTAACACCTTGGGAATTTAACATTCCCGAACCCTGGCACCCTATTGTTAAACATCGGACTTATCGTTACTTATCTTAACATCGAATGTCTGGTGAATTTAACATTACCAGAACCCTGGAGCCCTATTGTCAAACATCAAAGCCACCATAAATTACAAACCGCACACCTCCATACCTTATTTCATTCCCCCGGACATGTATACATCATACAGGAAGTTAAAATTCCTAACATACGTCACACAGGAAAGTACCACCCCGGAACATACGTCACGGGGGAAGTCCCACCCCGAAACCTGCGTCACACAGGAAGATTCCACCTACCAAACTGGAAGTCCCACCTACCAAACCGGAAGTCCCGCATACCTGTCAATCAATCATCCAAAGTGACAGAAGCCACCCTATATTAACTACTAATGTAATAACTTTCGAATAATGTAATAACATTTCTGAACCAATAACGTAATAACTTTTTGCCCATAATGTAATAAGTTCTTACATTATTGGCTTGCAATTACATTGTTGTCTAGGTTAATAAAATATAATTAAAATATTAAGAATTGGAGCCGATAATGTAATCTATACTTATATCACTGAGTGTTTAATTTTTATTTATTAAGTGCCAGACTTCCATTCCATAACACTTACCCTTACTGGGCAGCATGTGATGCCAGGACTAGTTATGCCAGGAACATGCAGGTTTACATTGGGAAACCTGCTGATGGTGTTCCCCAAAGGAACCAGGGGAAGCGGGTGGTCCTGGAAATGACTGCAGGTCTCCAGGGGTGCAACATAACATGTGACAATTTCTTCACCTCATTTGCTCTTGGTCAGGAGCTGCTCCAAAAATAATGAACATGGTGGGGACAGTCAGAAGGAGCAAGTACAAGTTGACTCTGGCCTTACTCACTACCAAGGACAGGAATTTTCCTCTGGATTTGCCTTCACTAATACACACTCTTGTGTCCTACTGCTCGAAGAAAAAGTAATAATAATATTATTGTTACTGTTCTTTAATGTGTTCAGTCACAATTTTGTAATATAGTAAAGTTTGTTGTGTAGTTTTTGACCTATGTCCTTTACTAATAAAATCTTTCTGGTCAGTTTGGACCGGGAACACAACAGATGTTTAACGGTTTCAAAACAAATGTTTTTTGTAGTCTATGATAAATAGCACAATGTTTCATCTGAATATTTGTTATAGTCAAAATAATTAATCCATTATGCTTATTTTACTCAAAAATTACTCAGGTCATTGAGGCCTACAGGCCATAAATAGCAAATAGAAGTTCAAAACGTATAATGTTCACAAGAACTTAAGTTGTTAAAAAGATCTAACACAACATTAAGTGATAATATTTTGATTATTATGGATTTATAATCAGCTATATATCGGTCATTTTGGAACGGGAACACAGAATTCATTAACATGAAACAAACACAAAAGGTTTAAAAGTTTAAATTCTGTACAGTTAGTCAAATTGCACATAAAAGCATTACAAATTGTTGTATGCATTACAAAATGCATTACGAAATGATTGATTAATGTTGCAACATCTGATAGATATTAAGTTCCTTAAATAGACGATGAAAACATGACTTGCTGATTATGTAATGAACACCGGGACCAGTGGTTTGAGGTTCCAATTGCGGAACGCAACTGTCGATTTATTAGCGAAAGCACAAGGGATAAGGCATGAGCAAAACGAGAGACAGGCAGGCAGATTCGGTAACCAGGTGATCAGTCCGCGGAGACGACAGGACATGAAGGGACAGGCAAGCAGGATAATCCACGGGACAGGCAGGCGGATACGGTAACCAGGTAATCAGTCCACAAGGGCGACAGTACAGGCAGGGGCAAGCAGGTAGGAGAATCCACTGGGCAGGCAGGCAGGTCACGAGGCAGGATTCTATACTACAAGACAAACGGGGACAGGGCAAGAAAAGGAGAGGACAACGGGCTGGAATGAGAACAAGGAAGAGCGCTATGCAAAGGCTTGGCAGGTCCACTACGAACAATACCTCACAACTGAGTGGAGGTGGAGAACAGGCTGATATAGAGAGGGGTAACGAGGAGCAGGTGTTCAGTATTCTGGTGATTGGGATCTGGATTGCGGGCTGCGTTCAGGTACATTGGGAAGTGAGTGTGTAGCGGTGGCCGGTAAGGAACACGAGAGGGAGGGGCTAGAACAGGAACGATGCGAGGACCTCACAGATTATATATCTTTCAGCACTTCCCCAAATCTCTGTTTATAAGGCCCTAACTTCTAATAAATAAAACACTGGAACTGTCTGAAGACATCAGCTTCTCTTTCTTGACTGTGGTAAGGATTTTCATGATCTTACTTAATAACAAATCTATGTGTGGCCAAATGAAAATAATTGATTGTGTACCTGTTTCTCTCAAAACAAAGTAAAAGTGAATAATTGTGCATTTTTCATGGACATGAAAAGAACAGCAGTGAAGCCACCAGAGCACCACCGTTCTCCACCTTATAATGGGAGTCATGACTGTGTCTGTTTTCTGCATCCTCCTCACCTTCCTGGTGACTGGTAAGTGACAGCCAGACTTGTGTCAGACCAGAACAAAAATAGAAATATTTCTCCAAAATTTAATTCCAGAATTTTTCTGATTTGTTAAATCATTTGTTTTGTGGAAATTATTCTTGTCTTCTTCCCAGGGAGTTCTGCAATTCCAGGCCAGATGCAGTGTAAATATGGGTTTTCTCGACCAAACCCTTCCTGGAAGATTTGCTACTTTTCGGTCCAAGAGTTAAACTCTTGGGCTAGCGCAAAGGTAACCGACATCCCTGACATGCATCCCATTTAGAGTGTTGGTATTTGAAGTGGAAGATGATTAACAATGTTAATCCTGAATATATAAATATTCGGGCAAATATCTGTCATTTAAGCTTTTTTAAGTAGGAAAAATATCATTTAAGTCAAGTTCACCAATTTTTATTGGCATCCTTGTCAATCCTTTTGGCATTGACTACAATGTATTGTGAAAATGAGTCTAAAGCATTTAGACAAAACAAACTTTTTCTAATACATCAAAATCCAATATTTTTTCCGTACCGCGTTAGCGGAGCCGGCCAAGAAAAGTGAATGTCTCTTACTGACTGACTGAGTGAGTGACTGACTGGCTATCTGCCCCTTGTTAAATAGTGTAGTGGTTAGAGACGCAGACACCAGAACTACTGGTCCCGTGTTTGAATCTTGTCAAAGCAAACTATGCATTAGGTTATGTTCCGGATAGATAAAAACTTTGCTGGCTACAAACTTCAGTAGCTGTTTTATAGTAAGCCTCAAATAAAACTGTTTAGCCTATATTGCGACACTTTCTGGTGGATTTTCAAAGTACGCATTTGGGCATTATTTTTGGGGTAATATAGGCTAGATAAAAACCCCTTGGGCAGTAAGAGTAGGGGTTTCCATAATTCTCTTGTCTTTTCACTTGACGATAAAGTCAGTTATTGTCACCTATATTGATAGTTATTGTATCAATGTCATTCACGAATGAAAGAATAAAAAACGTTTATGCGCCATGAAAATAGCTTTGGCTGTGTTAAGTTCAAGTAGTAAGTTAGATACTAGTAAGCCTATTACTGGCTAATAGGCTGTTAAAACGGCCTGTGGCAAAAGGCATACATTTCATAGATGCTATTTGTGGTGGAGGTAAACTTAAAAATAAACTTTAATCAGTTTAACACAATGCTTATTGTTGTCAAGCAAAATATTCACACTTGGTGTGATGTTAATGCATGACAAAATGATCTAATGTCGAGACGCTATGCCGACACTGGGCAAATGTATAGGACCATGGTGTAGTGGTTAAAGACACAGCCACTCATGTGGGAGACCTGGGTTTGAATCCAGTGAGGGCTACAACATGTATCACCTTTAATTGCGGGCCGGCTGAACTAGGCTTGCCTAGTTCCTTTTCTGGTTTTAAATGGCCCACTTGGCCTTAAATGAATGCTTGAGTGATGCTGTTTTAACCAAAACATCCAAATCTCAATTCATGCGACAATCAGTAGTAGTGCACTGGGAGAATTTCTGGAGCACTGGGGAATGTGGGCCAGTGGGCCAAGAACCTGATATGAGAATTTTGGTAATCATTTCATCAGGGGAAAGATTAGGGGGCTGCCAGTGATTAGGGGGCTGCCAGAGATTAGGGGGCTGCCACACTAGCGACATTGGTTTGGAGATCGATTGGGAAGGTGTACCAAGCACCACAGAGACAATGCTGCACACATTAAAAATCCGGAGGAAAAATTGACTTCCATTTGGTTTTGTTAAGCTTTCTTCCCTCACGAGAAACATAAGTGATGGAAAGATTGGTAAAATGTCAGAGGTAAGGATACCTGTTAATGTCTGGTGTGATCTGGAAAATGACATGTTTCGGAGAATTGTTGAGCTATACGTACAAAGTCAACAATGGCAGAGCGTTGTTAAACTTAGATGTCTTGCTACAGACGACAGTTATGAACACGATCCAGTTAAAACCAAGATGTATGTGGAAACAGGAATGATAAGCTTTGGTTAAAAAGCCACACCCTCTTTCAAAGGATCTATGCAGCAATAAAAGAACCATGGCTTCCTTGATGCCAGAGGATTCCGCCGGGAGACAGACCTATACCCCGCATTATATCACAACGTCGGAAAAGACCTCTCTCCTATCTGCCTATTACACGCAGTCCTAAAAAATCTTTTACGCCATTGCTTGATGAAGATACCCAAGACCAGGAATGGGATATATGTTCCACAAGTTTGAA
>JACXGI010006731.1:19463-40782 GCA_016801175.1 Esox masquinongy
CCTATACCCCACCACCACCACCTGACCTGCCTTCCTATACCCCACCACCACCACCTGACCTGCCTTCCTATACCCCACCACCACCACCTGACCTGCCTTCCTATACCCCACCACCACCACCTGACCTTGCCTTCCTATACCCCACCACCACCACCTGACCTTGCCTTCCTATACCCCACCACCACCACCTGACCTGCCTTCCTATACCACACCACCACCACCTGACCTGCCTTCCTATACCCCACCACCATCTGACCTGCCTTCCTATACCCCACCACCACCTGACCTGCCTTCCTATATTCTGACATTTTTGATGGTGGGCTGAGTCTGATTTTTGTGAACACCATAAAGGCTTCAATTGTAACACTTTTAGGGATTGTGATCAAGGAGCACAAAAAAGAAAACTGCCACGGTTGTCTTATAGGCCATGGAAGTCAGCGGCAGCATCAGTGCTTCTATGATTGTCCCAAGTATTATTATACCAACCATTTTGACGTTTCCAGGATGCTATTTTAGCCGCAATGTAATCTTTCTCTAGAGCCTTACTGAACTCCTCTGTAACCCATACACCTGTCAGAGCTCTCTCTTCATCAGAATGATCACAGGGATGTTGCTGATTATTGTTGTCGCTGCATGTGCGACGAAGAGAAAAGAAAAGCCTCTCATTAGGCCCATGGGTTGGTAACACTGGAAGAAACAAACCCTGAGGAGGGTAAACTGTTGCCTTAATCAGACCGAAATAGTTTTGGGGCAAGTCAAAGTCACTATGAATGATTTCAGGATGGCCCAGAGGAAAGTGATATTTGCTCATGACATGAGGATAAGGGGATGTAAAATCACTGTACTCTGTTGTTTCATCCTCTTGGGCTAAATGCCTTAAAGTCAAAGCATTGGTGCGACAACCAAATAATGCATCTCTGGGGTCCAGGGATTCTGGCATGCCAAAATTATGCATAAAAGCTTGAAGCTGAGGGTCTGACCTTTTCAAGTGAGCCCACTCATGCTCCCACAAAACCACCACTTTTCGGACCATAATCAGCCTGTGAGGATTTCTGTTTGTCTTGGAACTCTAGATACATGTCACCAAAGCTCTTTTGTGTTAAAGCACACATTTCCTGTGGCAAAAAGCAGGATGTGCATCCGTGAAAGGAACATCTGTTGTACTCAAAAGCTGTCTCGACACCATCGATGACTGCATAACCGTCTACATGATAAGGTCCAAACTTTTTTTCACCCCCCTTCAAGGCATGCTGAATAAAGATGTTTGTTTGGTCTCACCCAGGTACTCCAGCCATTGGATGTAACCGCTAGAGTATGATTTGTACTGCCTTCTATAGTTATCAGGTGAGAGAATGGCTATAGATTCCTCTGTCTTAAAATGAGTATGATAGGTTTTCATGCAAGCCGATGCAATAGTTATACAACTCAAGGGATCAACGCCTGCATTGATAACTTCCTCTCTGAACTTGAGACAACCTTCATGCAAGATAGCCACATCATTGTCACAATTCATTTCCATCTCTATACCATGTCATAAACTTCTCTCTCTTTTTGACTGTCATTTGATCAGCTCCATACATTTCAGGACCGGGGTAAGGGCTGATGTCATTGAGATTCTCCTTGGAGCTGAAAAAATGCGAAAACCAACCTTTAACCGTTGTTTCAGAGCATCGGGCATTTGAAAGAGTTTCATGGGAAGAAAGCTAAGACTGTCAATATATCGTTGATCAAATGCATGATAAAACACAACACCTTGCTTCCTTGTGTTATAAGAGTGGGAGTTACTCCTTGCACTACCAAGGGGTTTAAAAGAAGTTAGGAGTCATAACCTCTTGAATTATGGGCTATGAAAGTGTACTTTCTATATTCATTTTTTCGAAAGTGCTTTAAAAAGAGCAAGGCACAGTTGTGTCCCTTAGCCGACCACTTTTTACCCTGGAAGGTCATGCTAGACACAAATACAGGTATGTGTAAACCTGTTGAATCATTCTGTCGGGTTTCAAAGTCATAAAATATTTTTTTTTCTGATGGCTTCTCTTCATTCAAAGACTGAATATAACAATTGTTGACCTTTTCAAATACACCAACGTCATCCAAGCCATTCAAGCCCTTTACAACGTTTTCTGCTACAGTTGTGTGGTTCGGGGTAATTAATTTTTAGATTATAATTGACATGGCTTAAGGGACATCTCTTATTGATGTCACACCAGCTGGCAAAATTACATGCCACAGGATGCCATAAGGCCAACTTGTGTTTTTCATAGCAGTAAGCTGAACGACATGTACGGTTATAGTCATAACACTTTGTGAGCTCCAGGGGCTGATATGGACAGTCCACATCAATGCATACTGAACAGTTACACCGACAGGAGTGCCCTCCTAATCGCGTAAAGCCGGTATGACATGACTGACAGATGTAGGGAGAATGCCTTAATGTTGGTAATATTAAGGCATTCTCCCTACATGCCTTAATGTTGGTAATGCCATAATAATGATTGTCTTGTACAAACAAATACAGCATTTGTGGATGAGGCTGTAACGTGTTTTGGAATTTCAAGATGGCCGAATTATCCCTACTATGATAGAGAACCACCACTTTGATGTTGAGTAAGCTTTCAAATTTTACTATATCAGAAAACGCTACAGTTTCATAAATGGACAAGCCCACTGCTCTCTGAAATTCAGTAGCTATCTTTAGAACTTCTATATCACTAATACCTGGATTCAATAAATGCGCCAGACAAATGGCAAAACATTTTTTGTTGTCCGCATTCTGAGGAATAATAAGATATTCCTTTTTGTTGTTAATTATTTCGGATTTCAAAAGAGTTTCAGCCTTCCTCTTCTGTCCGCCCGCACCCTGAGTTCTCAATATTTGCACAATCAGTTCTAGGGTATTATCGGCTAAGATTGAAAAATTGGACTGTACAAGCCTTTCAAGCATATCCAGAAATTGATTCAAGTTTGCATCACTATTCTCCATAATATATGAGACATTGTTTCGTAAAGAATCACCCCTAATTTCTAATTGCAGTACTTCTCTAGGCTCTGCGTAGGCTGTCGCTCTTTCTAACAGTTCTGTTATTGACATAGGACGCTGCATAATCAAACATTTCATTCATGTGAGCAAAATTAAAACGTCGGATTTCAATGTTGCTGAATTTATTGCGATAAACAGTATTCACATTTCTATCAACACCTCTGCCCTGTTGATTCGCTCCTGAATGGGAGGCCTGTGGTTCTAAAGGAGTTGGTGGTGTCATGTGAGAAGCTGGTTCAGAATTTAACTCCGTAATATGAACACTTGAATGGGAAGTCTGTGATTCTAAAGGATTTGTCGGTGTCATGTGAGAAGCTGGTTCAGGATTTAACTCTTTTATTTGACTAATCAGTGCATCATAGTCAGGGTTTATGTGTAATGTTTCTGGACTCGAAGCTGTGATTAATTCATCGTAGTTTATGTGTAATGGCTCTGGACTCGAAGCAGGTGGCTCTGGGATTAACTCATTCATTTGTTCAAACAGCGCTGAATAATCAATGTCTGATGGTTCTATATCTAAATGTTGTGATGGTGTTATGTTAGAAGCAGGATTTGATGATCTAAATTGATCTATCAAGGCCTTATTATCGGGTTTTGGATCTGGCGGTGGATCCATTTTTCAGATGTTTGCCTATGAGCCTTGGAAGCTTGTTTTTCCAGAAAGCTTTATCTTGACGCCGTTGACAGCTTAATAGATCGAGTATACGTGTGTGTAACTGATCTTTCCTAGCTTTTACAAGCCGTGCAAGTTCTTTTCTGAAAAAGAAATGTGTCTCTGCTTCGTCTTCACTATTAGAACTCTCAAACAATGATTCGCGAGGTGGGGTTATAGAAGCAACATCACGGTTACCCTGAGCAACACCATCGTTACTACTTGCGTTCATCAAGCCATCTTGTCTCAAGCCATCTTGCTCTGGAGGTTGCGGGGCAAGTTGATCAACACTGCCATCTTGTGGATGTTCGGAGCCTGATACATCTACGTTGTCTGAAAGGATTAAGGATTGCCTGCCTGTCCCTTCATGAAGGACTTTGGGTAAATCTCGGTACGCCTCGTCAGAATCTGTAATTACACATTTAAAGCGAGAATTTTAAAAATGGCCCATAAAATGCTTTTTACTGAACGATTAATAATATTCTTACCGTAAGCACCTGCTACACTTTTTTGCTCCGCTTGGACCTTGGGAGCATCTCTGTATGCCTCGTCAGAATCTGTAATTACAATTTTTGAAACAATAAATGAATCATACGTCTTTTTAAAATAATTATTTATTTTTTATTGAACGAATAATATTCTTACCGTAAGCAGCAACTTCTTGCAGATATCTGGATCAGACCAAGAGTTCGGAGAATAACTTCAATGCACTTTTGCTGAAATCTGTATCTGATTATTTAATTTCTTCGGAGAAGGAGGAGTAGTTGGAGCGTAGAGTTCCTGGGAATTGTCCTGAAAATTGGGGTTTGTACAGAAGGGGAGTAGCTCGTTATTTCCATCTTCAGGTCTTTCGATATTAAATTGCTCTATACGTCTGGAAACAACTTGATGTGAGGGCAGGTTCCATGGTCTATACAACGATCTTGATACCGGTGGCGGAGTGTCAGCTATAAAAACAACATTACAGTTTTAAAAAACAATTAATTATATTAAAATTAAATCAATAAATGAATTAAATATCACCTATACCATATCTTGATGGAGAGGAACCGCCCAGAGCTTCGACCTCTTCAGGCCTTGATTCCGTTAAGTCGATGACTTCCGATAGAAACTGATCAAACGACATGTCGACAATCCTAAGAGTTTAGAAACTCGTGTAAGGGTCTTTCAACATCATCTTAGCATCATATCTTACCTTTTAACGGTTCTTTAGCAAATCCTTTTTGAAATGGTGAGAGTTTCTTCTTGAGAGACGTTTTCTTGAGTTCTTCAACGACTGACTGAACGGTAAAGAGAGAATAATGAAACTCTATAACTGTTTTTGGGGTCTGGTTTACCGAACTATTTTATTGCTTTTTGACATTGGGTCATTCGGGTCAAGAGATGTCCGGTCAGTTTTGAGAGAGATGTACGCAGGTGTCAAGCTTTTCATTTTAAATATCCCAACGTTTTAAATGAACTAATCTGTTATTCAAATTACCCCAGCGTTTTAAATTCTCTCTTTGCCTAAAAAAGTTGTGAATATTGTAAAGCATGAGGGAAATAACGGTCCAGTCCAGATTTATGTATTTGCGACATACAGTACAATGTATGGGTACACTGTTGATGTAGCATCTGTTTAAAGATATCCCTGGATGCTACACCCCTAGAAGACACTGTCCCCAGAGTATTATTTATTTGCAAGCTCAGGAACTACCCCTGATCACTACATCTCCCCAGGACACTCTCACACCCGAGAGGAAGTCAGCACCTTGAGATTTATGTATTTGTGACATACAATGTATGGGACCACTGTTGAGGCCCACACCACATGTGTCGTTTGTATATTCAGCTCCCATGTCTAAAATGTACAACTTCACTTTAGAAGCAGGGTAATCAAATGCAAAGCCGGCCATTTTTCCATCCGCCATGTCATGCTGATCCGTCAGCTGCTTAAACTGAGGTATTTGAGTTCTATACACATTAAGAAAATGCTTCTTTGGTGCATCATATATTTCTGGAACATATCTTTTTTTTCGCACCTCCGTATTGCGGCCTATTTCGTAAGTCTGGGATTTCACGGGTGTATCACTAAGCACAGACACCATCTTGATCCCTGTACAGAGTAAAAAACAAATTCAACTGCAAACCAGGAGAAGTCTAGCTCTTATTTATTTGTAACTCTCAGAGAATGAACCACCGGTAATACCTGCTCAACCCCCCTTGCACCTCAAGAAACCCAACACTCTCTCCTCCCAGAGAAGGAAGCCCCGGAAAAACAACTGTCCAAATAATAACACCCCGGACATGAACGTCCGGTCATACATTTTTTACTTATAATCCTTTTCGACCCCCCCTCTCATACCACAGAATCACCAGCTCTACCCCTCCCTACCTAACTGGACATGAACCCCTGGAAAAAACGACTGTTAACACCCCGGACATAAATTAACAACCAATAAAAAAACATTTTTCATAATTCTTTTTACCTCCCCCTCTCGTCTCACAGAATCACCTGCTCTACCCCTTCCTCTCCAACCGGATATGTACCTCCGGAAAAACAATTGCTACCATCCGGTCATAAATCATCAAATCATTTTCATAATCCCTTCACACAGATTCAGCTGCCTAAAGGTCAAAGCAATAAATCACTCAGACTTGTGGTGCCGTATACTTTATCTCTCTCACACCCCTGCTCTGCATGTTTTACACATCATTCCAAAGGGGTTTTGAGGAGTTGGTTTGGAGTGCTTTGGTTTGGAGAATCACCTAGACAGTGTTTCTCAACCCTGCTCCTGGGCGCCCCCCCACCCTGCATGTTTTAGATCTCTCCCTGCTCTGTCACACCTGATTCAAATGATCAGTTCATGAAGTCCTTCATGATCTACATCAGGTATGTTAGGGCAGGGAGAGATCTAAAACATGCAGGGCAGGGGGGCGCCGAGGAGCAGGGTTGAGAAACACTGACCTAGGAGCACAGAAAGAGTGCAAAGAAAGACACATAAAATAAGACAAATTCCCATTTATTAATAGAAATTACAGGCTTAGAAGTCAATTACATGCTTTTCCTTTCTTAATGCAGGAGCTATGCCGTCAAAGAGGTGGAGACCTAGCTTTTATTGAGAACAACGATCAGTTAGAATATGCTTATGAGATGATTTCAGATGGATATTTCTGGGTTGATGGGGACCATGAGGTAATGTACCATTTCTCGTCCTAGTGTAATTTACTATTTATTTTGGTTTGTCAAGCAAATCAGCTCCTACTAACTACTAGCTAAGTAAATGCTGATACTGATTTTGATTTTTCCCTTTTCTTCTTTTTAGTCCAGATTTATCCAGGAGAACTGGGTGCCGGGTGAACAGCCAGGTGGGACACACACCAGCTGCTTGGTATTGGTGAACTCCTCTGGTTAGTATCTGAAACATATTCTTGCTTCCATAACATAAGAGTCATAAGAGCTACTGACTCACAATAACATTCTTCCCAACAGAGGGAAAAGGCTTTAGGACAATTAGTTGTTCAGAAGAAGAAAACTCTGCCAACGTTCTCTGCGAGGCCGATGTTATCTACTGAAGAGTCCTCTCAGAGAATGCAAAGGGATCTTGTTTTTGTACTATCGCACGCACACTATTTGGAGTTTACTTTAAGTAAAAGACACAACGAAAATAGTTATGAGGTATGTAATGGCTACCTACAGTATGACTAGAATTATTCAGTTGTGACTGTTTACCTTTTTCTTGTTTCGCAATGGAAGTCCCTGTAAGATATAATACATTACTTTCTTTTTCTTTCTTTTTTTTTTAAGTATTTTAATATTTCTACACTATGATGTGGTAATAACATCCTGAAATTGTGAACATTATTATAATTCCCTGTTTGAGTAAAAGCAGTTTGACAAAGATGCATGGAATGTTGGGGATTTATTAGCCATATAGTGATGATTTAAAAAAAATACTATTACAAATAATGCATGGGATTTTTAGATACAATACCAAAAATGTAGTACCAGTTAATTGTTATTCAGAATATCTAATTAATAAGTTGTAAATTGTGTCTTGTTCATTCATCATTGCTTTCTTGCCTCGTTTTCAATAAAGAATTTCTGCATCACTCACCTTTTGCCACTGTGAAATTAAAATCAACCATCAGTAAATTTATAAGTAGTATGCAGACTGTCTACTAATATTTGATATACATCTATTTGTGAACATTTTTGTTATGTGCTAAAGTAATTACTATTTGCCCAAATTCATCCCAAGTGATTTTTTCTTACTTTAAAATACAGTGGCTCTCAAAATTATTCAGTTGAAATTATTAAAGTCTTCGATTCTTCCACATTTTATTGTGTCACAAAGCAAAGCTGGTAGAGCCTTATTCAAATAGACTAATGGCTGTAATTGTGGCCATTGGTGTCTACCAAATATTGACTAAAGGGGGTAAATACTTATGCAATCAATTATTTTATGTTTTGTATTTGTATATCCTTTTGAACAATATGTAGATTTTATTTCAGACTTTAATATTATAGATTTTTTTTTGTTGATCAGTGACAAAACCCTCTAATTCTGATTTTATGTTGAAATCTAATAAAATGTATGTGGAAAAGTCCAAAGGGGTTGAATGCTTTTGAGAGTCACTGCACATAAAAATACGGCACATGTTTGTTATTATAACATTGTTTTTAATTTGAGGAAATGTAATAAACATAAACTATTTAAATGTACAAGAAAAAGGCAACAACGTTTTAACTGCAATATGCTTGTCTAATATTTTGTAGTTGGTCTTAAATACTTTTTTGTGAACGTACTTAAGTAATTAATTATACTTATTTTTCAAGTGATTGTACTGACCATCTCACTGTAATATTTGGAATGTTAGCAGTAGTTCAAAGTAAAGCTTAATACGATCTTCAATGAAAGTGGGATTGGTAAAATGTCTGAAAATAAGTACCTTAGAAAACGCCATCAAATTTTAAAGGAGGGCATATGCCAACAATTTTACAATTTATTATTAAGTTGAATAACCACTATTCACATTGTTGACACATTAAGAACTTTTCAAGGTCTGGTGAGGATTCAAGGGTGGACCAAGTCTGCCCTTTATGAATGAAGTGAAGGGACACCAAACTGGAATCTAAACTTTTCTAGAGACAGCAGGGCTGAGGTTTTACAAAGTCAATGAAAATTCAATAGCCTCTAGTTGTTTTCATTAGCCCACATCAGCCTTCATTAGCCTACGTTCATTCGAAATTTAAGGATGTTGTGTGGATGTTGTGTTTTATTGGAAGTGACTCTACAATGGAAAAGTTCATTTACTGGATTTACACATTAGTGGTTATGTTGTGTGTTATTGGGAGGAGTATTTGTATTGGGAGTGTGTCATCATATTAGTGGTTATGTTTTTGTATTGTGGAGTGCGTTCATATTTGGGGAAGGGGTATTGTATTGGGAGTGTGTTATCGTATTGGTGGTTATGTTTTCGTATTGGGGAGTGTGTTCATATTTGGGGAAGGGGTATTGTATTGGAAGTGTGTCATCATATTAGTGGTTATGTTTTGGGGGTGTGTAATTCTATTAGTGTTTGTGTTTTGCACTTCCATCTCCATCTGTGATGATCAACAACCATCTGTTTCCTTTCAGCTAAAATCCTTTTGGTTTTACCCGTGATGAAGGATGATCAAAGGGATTTTACATGCATGTGACCTCATAGTCCTCTGAGGCCAGGTTGCATATTTATACCTCAGGAAACCAGGAACAGGTGAAAGGTATCAATACAGTTAACTGAAAAGCATAGAATTTTATAACAGATGGCACATTGTTTAGGTTTATATTAAATATTCTTTAGAGGTGCCAATACGTTTGAGACCTACATTTTGCAGAAAAAAATGTATTATTCCATAAAATGTTTTGTGTTTGAGAAATTACTGTTTTCAAATTGAAGCACTTGTGTGATTATATTTCAGGCCAAAATGTGACTCATTTTTTGTGTTTTTATTTTTTTGCCTTTTATTTCATGAAGGGTGCTAATACTCCTTGAGTTGAGTGTAAAATAAAAAAATTAAAAAAAATTAAATGATGTGCAAATTATTTATCGCTATATTTAAATGAAATTAGTACAAAGACATGTCAAATCTTGAAATGTTATTGTTTTTGGAAAATACATGCCCATTTTGAATTTGGGGCCAGCAAAACATTTCGAAAAAGTTGGGACAGGTGCAAGTTTACCACTCTGTTGCGTCACCTGTTCTTTTAACAATACTCTGTAAGTGTTTGGAAACTGAGGAAACCAATTAATGTAGTTTTGGAAGTGAAATGTTTTCCCATTCTTGATATAAGATTTCAGCTGCTCCACAGTTCAGGGTCTCCTTTTTTATATTTTTAGTTTCATATTGCGCCAAATGTTTTCAATGGCCGACAGGTCTGGACTGCAGGCAGGCCAGTTTAGCTCCCAGACTCTTTTACTAAGGAGACGTTCTGTTGTAATACTGTACGTGCAGAATGTGGTTCCCTGAAAAAGACGTTATTTGGATGGCAGCATATGTTGCTCCAAAACCAATATAAATTGTTCAGCATTATTAATGGTGCCTTAATAATGTCTCCCATGCCATGTGCAGTAATGCACCACCATACCATCACGGATGCTGGCATTTGAACTGTGCGCTGATAAACAGCCGGATGGTCCCTCTCCTCTTTGGTCAGATGTTCCCAAATATTTGGTGCCGCTCTGGCTCCTCTGCTTTGATGGTTAAACCCCTTTGTTGGTCTGCTCTTTACCAATCATTAGAAGTGATGCAGAATTCATTTACATGATATATTACAAATATACTATGACTATGCATAAAACAAATGCATAAGACAAAATACAATTATCTTAAAAATATGGTCCCATGATTCATTTTGTTCATGGTTTACTAGAAACAAGGGGTAGTTCCACTAACCATTTGGCTTAATTTACCTGCGTCTCCCTCACACTACTTATCATGAAGCTGCATTTCTCGAGATCTCTGGAAAGAATGGTTTACTGATGGGCTGAACAGGGCTAATGGAAAAACATAAATTGACTTGTGTCACATTTTATGTGTAACACTACAGTATGTGTGAGGGCTGAAGGAACTACACTGTGGAATTTTATTGTGAAATATTTTGTACATTTTATGTATGTGACAGAGCAGGGGCAATGAAATAGATTTGACTTTTTTATTATACTGTTGTAACCAGGTATGACAGTATATGGTCCAGGTATGACAGATAACGAATTCCTAGTTCCTATTTTGACCTGGCAAATGGCATTTGCAAGTGAACAGGATAACACAAACAACCACATAAGTAAAATGATACGAATCATAAATGATACAAAAATAAACACTATTCACATGGAAATATACATCAAATTGCACAATATACTGTACAACAAGCCACATATAAAGATATGTTTGTGATGAGTTGTGATGAAAGTGTGAAGTTTAAAGGAAATTTTGCATTGTGGTAATTGGTGGCTGAGAACTGAAATGATGATGGCTGAAGGATATGTCGGTTTTATCAGTGACCAGTGTGAGATATCTACCAAAGCGCAAGTTGTTACTGGACTAGCAGACGTTGAGGAGGGAACTAAGGTGAGGGGAGGGCACTTGCCAAAAAGGGACTTGTAAATACTACACTGTAAACCCTAATGTATTTCTTACCCAAATGTTTCTACTAAGCGTAATTCAAAGTTAGAGAAATTTTCCTTATGACTTAAAACGTTACGTTATACTGACTTTTACTAAAAATGTTAAGTTTAAAATGAAAATGTTCCCAGCAAGCTCTGCTTCATATAGACATATTGATCATAGATCATATCATATTGATATTTTGGAACTGTTTTATTATCCTTTTTTGCTTGTATATTGACTGATTAATTCATCTTAGCTACACACAGGGACGTCGCTAGGCCTATTTTAGCTGGTCTTTAGCCCTCTATCAATATATCAGTCAATATATTTTCTCCATGATTTCTTTATTTCGTCAACCTTTCCATCGTATCTAAACTTCTTACAAATTTTATAGAAATGGTATAGAACCGTGTTCATTCTGCAGCATGTTCGGTTGTTTCATGCTTTGTACGTAACACCCTCATCCGAAGCTAGCTGTCTTTTGTTAATAGTAGCTAATGTTTCTATTGGTCGGAGAAGTTAATCCTCTCAAGTTCAAAATGTAATAGCACTGAAAAGCAACGGTACGTTTTGCTAGTCGATATAACCTTTCAGCTAGCCCCCCACCATTCTTTATAGAAATGTATGGACGTTACTTTTTTTGAGATCGTGAACATGTCATGTATGGAAATTGTTTAGACAAGTTGCAGTTCGTGAAATTCAACTTGCGCGACAGACCAGACGTCACGTAATATCAAAGTGATCAGTCTTTTTTTCTTTACCGGAAGGCAAAATAGCTAGCCACAACTTTCTAGTAGACGCTTCAGAGAAGACTAAGATCTGTCATTGGTAATACAAATAAAAATAAATTATAATATAATTCAACAAAATAGTAAGGTGGCCAATAATTGAGGACGGTGACCGATAATAGAGGGTCGTATTTTTTAGCGACAACACTAACCACCTACTGAAAATATTAATTTCCCATTAATGACATGCTAGCTAACATTTGTGTGTCACAAATTTTCAGGAACACAATTGCAAAACGGTGCGTGTTTTGCAGATTCATGTTTGTTTGGGTTTGAAGTTAATGTATTGCAACGTATTCTGTTCAGAAGAAAGGAGATCCGTTTGTTAAATGTTACTTTAATTATGATCATTTTTTTTGTGACTATTCCGAGATGAATGGGCTAATGACTAAATCTGTTTTTTTTTCTGATTCAGAATGATTCAGCGAAATCTCGCTTAGAAACAGAATATACTGTATATGGGTCATTCTTCAACTATGGTCCATTTTGGTCTGGAAACTTTTTTTAAATCTAACACGTTTAGAAAAATGTATTGATATATTTCATTTCACCATCTTGTGATGAAACACTTCCTGATAGTGGCTGTGATGGAATTATTTAAATAATCTAAAATTTGTCATTTTATTCTAACATTGACTATTAAGACATTAATTGATGAAAAATGCAACTAGATTTGCCTGTTACAGAGTGTTATAGTGCCTTTTGTAACTGCTTTGTCAGCTGTGGTTACCTTGTGGTTAAATCCTGTAGGACAGTCAAAAACAAAAAGCCACAGTTATGTGACGGTGTCCGGGTTTTGTGCTGGATTAATTAGTACAGTACTACTGACATGTACAGTACAGGCCTAACCCGGCAAGTGTCTTAATTCACCAATTTGCAACACAGACCACCTTTCTAAGACACACATGCGTAAAATGCGTAATGCGTAAAATAACTCAAGAAATAAAAGAGGACTTGAATAAGCCCATTAATGGCCTGTTTAAGTCATGCTTTTAATGACCTATGTTTTATTTCTCCTTTCCATACTGTGAAAAATAAATGTGTATCATTTTAATTTGCTTATTTGTTACACATCGGAGCCTAACTTATGGTAATAATTATTTGACGTAGCCTACTTTTACTCTCAGAATTATTCCTTTGCATCCTCACGTACTACTGTACATTGCAGTTTTTAATTGTTTGCGTGCTGGCGGTAGGCTACGCTATTACGTTGTGTGCAGAGCAAAACATTTAAGCTAGTTGTATACAGAAAATCAAAGAGTCTAAAGAGGAAAGTTGACAGGGAAAATAGGGCATTCAAAGATGAATGGAAAGACAACTATGCCTTCATCCTACCTAGTTTTGTGAATGCAAAGCCGGTGTGTCTTATTTGCACTCAAGTTGTCACTGTTTGCAATGAGTATTTCAGAGGTGTGTCAAGCAAGCCACAATTGAATGCACTTCCAAACTTTTCAAAGTAAAAACTCTCAATTCAACTCCAAATAAAGCATTGTTGCAAAAAATGTTTATTTTGTAGGCAAAATCACTAAAGAGGAAGGGTTAATGTGAGTAAATGTTGTTGTCATGACTGAGATCTATTTCAGCACCGGCCGTTGTCAAAGTAATCATGCCGTGGGCCAGATTTTATTGCTGGCGGGCCAGTTTTGTCCCGCGGGCCGCCTTTTGCCGAACTCTGGTCTAGGATATAGATCTAGCTGCATCCTCCCAGGGTGTCTGTAAGATCTTACAACATTTTACAAGTGAGATAGTCTGTCTGGTACAGTATGGTGGTTGAAAAATGTGTAGACAATACAAAATCTGAACTTTGCTTCTTTTTCTCAGATCAGACAAGCAGTACGTAATAGGGGGATTTTGTCTTCACTTCCATCCCTTGGAAGGCAGAAGGGCCTTCTTCAGCCTCCTCAAGAAGTACAGGCGCTGCCGTTACTTTTTGGCCAGGGCTTAGGTGTTGAGGGCCCAAGAGAGTTCCTCGGAGATGTGGACACCCAGGAATTTGAATCTGGACACATGCTCCACCTCAGTGCCATTGATGAGAACTGGGGCGTGATTGCAGCCTTTAGATTTCCTGTAATCCACAATGAGCTCCTAGGTTTTCTTTGCATTCAGGGCCAGGTTGTTGTCAGTGCACCACGCCGCCAGGCACTTGACCTCCTCCCTGTAGGCTGACTCATCATTGTCACTGATCAAGCCAACCACCGTGGTGTTGTCTGCGAACTTGACAATGATGTTGGAGCTGTGTACAGGAACGCAGGTGGGTGGTTGAAGAGGGAGTACAGGAGGGACTCAGCACACAGCCTTGTGGAACACCAGTGTTCAGTATCATAGTGGAGGAGGTGAAGTTGTCTAACCTGGCAGAGTGGGGTCTGTTGGTTAGGAACTCCAAAGTCCAGTTACAGAGAAAAGGGCTGATCCCTAGGTCATGGAGTTTGTTGATCAGCCTAGAGGGGATGACCGTGTTGAATGCTGAGCTAAAGTCTATGAACAGCATTCTCACATAGGTGTTGGTTTTGTCCAGGTGGGTCAGGGCAGAGTGTAAAGCTGTGGAGATGGCATCCTCTGTAGACCTGTTCGACCAGTAGGCAAACTGGTAGGGATCCAGTGTTGGGGGGAGGCTGGACTTGATGTGGGCCTGAACTAGTCTTTCAAAGCACTTCATGATCTTGGGGGTGAGTTCGACAGGTTGAAAGTCATTCAGGTTAGACGCAGACGACTGCTTTGGCACTGGCACGAAGGTTGCGGTCTTGAAGCACGTGGAGCTAGTGACAGGTTGAAAATGTCAGTGAAAATGCATCTCAAAGTATAAACCCCGAAACTCCAACATAAAAACAAAAATGGATATGAGAAAAAAAATCATGAACAGAAACCGTTAACCATTTGTGTAAATGCTGGTATTTGATAACAAGAAACTTAAAAATATATATATAAATGATTATTATTATTATAAGTTCATCTTGTAATTTCGAGAAAGTATCTCGTTATAATATTACTCATCAATGAATCAGAGAATTTGTTTATCTTGAAATAAAAACAAACATACTTTATTGCTGCTGCATCTCTAAGTTTATCTCGTTAAAACGAGATAGTATCTTGAAATAACAAGATAAATGTAAAAAAAATGTTTACATGAGTAAAAAACTGAGAAAACAGTTTAGATCCTCTAAATCAATTCCTGCCGTCCTACGTGGAAGTTGATTACATTTGGAAAGGTTAAACATCCATGTCCAGCCTCACTCTCTGAGCTTCAATTCACACATCTCATCTGCCTGGAGTGTGTGGACAGTGATTTACCCAAAACTTAAATATCACATAGAAATTACAGAAGCACCCTCATCAGACAACATCACTTGCAGTCAGGTGGTGACCAGAGTCAAGAAGTGTAACAGATAATTTATGTAAATCGCTAGCATTAACACATGTATAACACAGATAACAACAACCCCACTAAGACAAATGCTCTACTAAATCCATGACTGAGCATTTCTATCCTTTGAAGTGTTAACGTATGGATTTTATGAAAGGTGAGAATATTTTTGTGCATGAGTGATGGAGGGTGGCTTGTCCATGAGGGCTACAGTGGCCAAGCTATCCATCCCAGCCATCCATGGATTTTAGATGGATTCCCAGGGGTGCTAGCTGTCAGAAGAAATCAGATTTGATTACAAGACTAGAATTACCCGATGCCCTGAAGTGTATCGAGGTCTTTGGGGAAAAGGCAGTACAGCAGTCACATACTATCCTTAAACCATTACAATGCCAAATTTCCTATTGTTCAAAGGAGACTAGATGATTGTCTTCGAAAAAAATGGGGTTATTAAGCTGAGAATATACCTTAAAATATGAATTATCCAAGTGCAATTCTGTCATTTTCTCTGTTTACTTTCTATGCATAAGGACATAGGTTTCTCATCTCATGATGTGCAATTTTTCACGTGGAGTTTAGGCATAAAGTATATATTCTTTCATAACTAAGTATTAATAGGTTTATCATCTCATGATGTGCAATTTTTCATGTAGTGTATAGACATAAAGTATATATTCTTTCATAACTAAGTATTAATAAATATTCAAACTTTTAAATCTCATTCAAGTGTTACAAGAATGACAAAGAAAACTCAACATTCTAGCTTCAATTATGTAAATACAGGGTTGGCACCTGTGTCCTTTCTGCATCAGCTACTCTTCGATTGCATGTAAAAGGAATGTCAAAAGGGCAGATACAGAGAAAATAGAGTGAGGAAGAGCATGTCAATTCCATGAGCCTGTCTTTTTTGTACACATGATGAGACTATAGGAAAGAACATGACAATCAATTCAAGATAGCATTCTGACTGAATCATAGGTTTCATATGTGATTTTGTTATGTATAGACATTAATTTACTTACTTGACTCTCAACTGTTTCAACATGACCATGGCCTTCTCTGTCTCCCCTGCAGCTCCATTCCGCCCAGCAGACACAGAGAACATAGTAAGGTTTGATGCCTTTGGAGACAGTCTGGGCCACTACAACATCTTCCACTACCACAAAGAGGACGAACGCTATGTGTACCGTAAAGTGGGCTACTGGGCCCAGAATCTGACCGTTAACACCAGCCAAATTCCCTGGGAGGGCCAAGCGCCTCCCACCTCACAGTGCAGCGACCCCTGCAGGAAGAACGAGGTGAAGAGCATGCAGCCAGGGGACGTGTGCTGCTGGATCTGTATCCCTTGCCAGCCCTACCAATACTTGATGGATGAGTTCACGTGTGCCGACTGCAAGTTTGGTGAATGGCCCCTGGCCAACCTGACGGGCTGCTTTGACTTGCCGGAGGAGTACATTCGTTGGGAGGATGCCTGGGCTATAGGCCCCGTTACCATCTCCTGCCTGGGCATGATGTGTACTCTCTTCATTATCGGCCTTTTTCTCAAGCACAATGACACCCCCGTGGTGAAAGCCAGCGGGCGAGAGCTTTCCTACATCCTCCTGCTGGGCGTGCTGATGTGCTACAGTATGACCTTCATCTATATTGCCAAGCCGTCCATGGCTGTTTGTACCCTACGTCGACTTGGCCTGGGAACCTCTTTCGCGGTGTGCTACTCAGCGCTCCTCACCAAGACCAACCGCATAGCACGCATCTTCAGCGGGGTGAAGGACAGAGCCCAGCGGCCGAGGTTTATCAGCCCTGCCTCCCAGGTGGCCATCTGCGGTGGTCTGATCTCCTGCCAGCTGATAGTTGTTGTGGTGTGGCTTCTGGTGGAGACCCCCGGGGTCAGGAAGGAGGTGAGCCTGGAGAGGAGGACTCCAGCATGCTTCTGCCCTCTTCTATTTGCACTTATGGTTAAATGCATTTAGCAGTGCAAATGGAAGAGGGCAGAAAATGTACTTTACAAGTATTAAATGTTCAAACATACAGCTCTGAAAGAAATTAAGAGACCACTGCACCTTTTTCTTTCCTTTCCAAAAAAGTTGGAAAGGAAGGTTTTGAGTGAGGAACAGAAGGGTTGAAATTAAGAGACCACTGCAAATTGAATGCTTCTGTTCCTCACTCAAAACTTTCCTTTTTAACTTTTTTGGAAAGGAAAGAAAAAGGTTCAGTGGTCTCTTCATTATTTCCAGAGCTGTATGTAAATGGCAAATTTATTATTATAGGTGTCTGTCTGCCCATGTTATCTGTATATTAGCAAACTTCAAAATAGAAATGGTGAAAAATATTCAACAAATTTATAGTGATACATTTTATATGAACAGTTACTAATTGAAAAACGTTTCAATTGCAATTTCAAACAGGAACATTTTGTTTTCTTAATGAAATAATGACACAAAATATGAAGATGTTTATTCAGCATTGAAACTAATATATAGTAGCCTGCTACTGCAGCAATCCTACAATGTAGTGACAAGGCCGGGGTGTGGAACCAAGCGCGGACACAGAGGCAGAGAGGAGATGTCGTGCACAGACGTTTATTGTAGGAATAGGCAGTCTCGTGCTTGGCAGGCAGGCAGAGGTCAGACAATTAATCAGAATCCTAGAGGTACAGAGGAATTGGCTGGTTCGAGGTCGGGGACAGGCAAAGGTCGTAACGAGGTGGTCCACAAGGCAGAAGCATAGGGGGCAGGCAGGCTCGAGGTCAGGAACAGAAGGGGTTCTGGGAAGGCTGAGCAGAGAACGGGTAACAGGTATCAGGTAACACAGGAGTAAACGCTGGAAACGCATGAAAAGACAATACAATCTGGCAGCAGGCGAACAGGAAACACAGGCATAAATAGGCAAGAGGTAATGGGAACATAGGAGACAATAGCGAGACAGGTGAACACAATCAGGGCGTGACATCTAGTTTCCTTCCTTCGCGCACCTATTTTCTCAGTTTTTTTGATGTCAAGATCTTGACATCAAGCTCGTTTTACATTCATTTCAAACAAAAATACTTCTAATCTCTGTAATATCCATGTTGAAATGTGAGGCTTGTTATGCTTTAACAAAAAATGCTGGTTGACTGTTATTTTTAAAATAATTTCAATATTCTTAAATAATCATAATATTGTAATCTACGACAGGATGAGAGTGTGTAGCTTCAAAGTAGCGGCACGTTTATGGCTAATGAACAGTTGCGCTCATAAATATGCATACCTTGGCAGACATTGTGGAATTTCGGCATTGATTTTGAAAATATGACCGCTCATGCAAAAAAACTTTTAAGGATAGTGATCATATGAAGCCATTTAATATCACATAGTTGTTTGTCTCCTTTTTAAATCATAATGATAACAGAAATCAACCAAATGGCCCTGATCAAAAGTTTACATACCCTTGAATGTTTGGCCTTTTTATAGACACACAAGGTGACACACACAGGTGAAAATGGCAATTAAAGGTGAATTTCCCACACCTGTGGCTTTTTAAATTGCAATTAGTGTCTGTGTATAAATAGTCAATGAGTTTGTTAGCTCTCACGTGGATGCACAGAGCAGGCTGGATACTGAGCCATGGGGAGCAGAAAAGAACTGTCAAAAGACCTGTGTAAAGGTAATGGAACTTTATAAAGATGGAAAAGGATATAAAACGATATCCCAAGCCTTGCAAATGCTCGTCAGTACTGTTCAATCACTCATTAAGAAGTGGAAAATTTGGGGATCTCTTGATACCAAGCCAAGGTCAGGTAGACCAAGAAGGATTTCAGCCAAAACTGCCAGAAGAATTGTTCGGTATACAAAGAAAAACCCAGAGGTATCCTCAGAAGAAATACAGGCTGCTCTGGAAAAAAGACGGTGTGGTTGTTTCAAGGAGCACAATACAACGATACTTGAACAAAAATGAGCTGCATTGTCGAGTTGCCAGAAAGAAGCTTTACTGCTCCAATGCCACAAAAAAGCCCAGTTACAATATGCCCAACAACAACTTGACACGCCTCACAGCTTCTGGCACACTGTAATTTGGAGTGACAAGACCCAAATAGAGCTTTATGGCCACAACCATAAACGCTATGTTTGGAGAGGGGTCAACAAGGCCTATAGTGAACAGATTACCATCCCCACTGTGAAGCATGGTGGTGGCTCACTGATGTTTTGGGGGTCTGTGAGCTCTAAAGGCACAGGGAATCTTGTGAAAATTGATGGCAAGATGAATGCAGCATGTTATCAGAAAATACTGGTAGACAATTTGCATTCTTCTGCATGAAAGCTGCGCATGGGACGCTCTTGGACTTTCCAGCACGGCAATGACCCTAAGCACAAGGCCATGTTTACCCTCCAGTGGTTACAGCAGAAAAAGGGGAAGGTTCTGGAGTGGCCATCATTTTTTTTCATCCAAAAAGTTGAAAAGGAAAGTTTTGAGTGAGGAACAGAAGCGTTCAATTTGCAGTGGCCTCACTCAAAACCTTCCTTTCCAACTTTTTTGGAAAGGAAAGAAAAAGGTGCAGTGGTCTCTTAATTTTTTCCAGAGCTGTATATTACCAATCCTCCAAGGGTATGCAACCTTTTGAGCACAACTGTACGTCTAACAAATAGAAAATGTATAAAATATGCATCAGCAGCAGCTGTGAATGTGATGATTTTGAAGCATGTTTGTGATTGTCTTTGTGTGTCGGTTTACAACTGTAAATATGTTATGAATGAACATAATATGAGTGTGTGTCAGTGTGTTGGAGTGTAATTAAACAAGAATGAGTGATTGTGTGTGTGTCTGGATAGATCCTAGTCTGTGTGCATATACCCAACAACTTGTTTTGCCACTAAATATTTTGTTTGGCGGAATGAAAACACCATTGGTACTTTACCACTGCCAGTTGCCTTATGGTTTTATACCGACATTTTCAGTAAATGTGGACCCAGTTACTCAGAACTGGACAAGAACTCAAGGGCCAGGACAGCCAGCCATAGGGACTAATAAATTGACTAGAGCACAAGGGCTTTGGGACATTGTGAATAAATTAAAGGCTATTGTCTCCTCCTATGCCCCTGCTTTTATGTATTTAATAAATCTGATGAAAATATATGGAAGAGCTGTTCAACGTACCACAGCTGACATGTGGCAGACAGTTTTCAGCGTAACAAAGAGACATCCACAGGTTGAGCCTGTTAACAAATCAAATCTTTATTTTTATTGTCTTTCACATTGGACTGTTGGTGATATGATGAGTTTTCATTCTCTGGAGCTCACTGTCAGTGACAGCAGTGAGAGAAGGCCACAGCACAGCTTGAACAGTGTGTCCACTGCTGGCTGCTCTCTGCCTGCCAGCCCATTCTGATAAGGATTTTATAATTCATGGAGACATGGACAGACACCTGCTGAGCTAGGGACGTGTGAATGGCAGGCTGGCAAGATGAATCTAATACACACTCACCGTACAGCTGTACCTATAAGAGCTCGATAACCAAACCGTCATCAGGGAAGTGTCAAAAACAAAGCTTGGGCTTGATAGAAAAGGACTGTCTGATGACGAACCACTGCATGTGGGCGGACAGAAGGGGAGGAGGGGATGGGTGTTTGGATGAGGTGAGGGTCTGACAGGCAAATGAATGGCTCATTCATGCTCCTCTCCTTTAAGATGCTTCTGGCAGCACCACATAATCACACATTTAACATATTTCCTGAGGTTGTCTGGCTGCTATCTGTTTGCTTTTTGACATTCCTCAGTCTCCACCGTGTATTGTGTTCCAGAATATGGCATGTTGTGTATATTGTATGGTCTTTACTCGATGTGAATTCTTTAGTTTCTCTGGTCCTACCC
>JACXGI010006732.1:0-25771 GCA_016801175.1 Esox masquinongy
ACACACACACACACACACACCCCCACCCACCCACCCACCCACCCACCTCCTGTGGTTGAGGTACTTAAAAGGCTGTGAGAGGCAGTGTGGTGTGGTGGTACCTGTCTGAATTGTTCAGCTTGCTAATGATGTTCATGTTGAAGCCCACCATTACGTAAGGTAAACAGAGACAGGGGGCTTTACTGTGAGCATGGGGCTCTGGTATTTCTCCGCTACTGCATCTCCCTAAACATCAGCAGACCAGCTCCCCGTGAAGAGATGCGTCTGACAGGCCGTCACAGGACATGAAAGAGCGGCGCTCCGTTGCACCTCCGCCTACTGAGAATGGTCTAGAACAAAGAAGACAGGAGGATAAAAGGAGAAGAGCACTCCCTTCCCCTCTCTACGCTTTCGCCCCTCTCTTCGCTTTCATCTTGAGTGGCCTGTTGGCTCGAGTTATACATGGCTAAGAGAAGAGATGAGGGCAAGACCACAGGCTAACTCAACAACCAGGAGAGGTGAACTTGAGGTCAATAACCCAGATAGTAACTACAGCAACAATGAAGAAACAACCATCAAACAAACTTTTTCAGAGATTGTCTTGAGCTTTATAGAAACCCCAACGTCCAATTAGAACCAACTGAGATTGCGTCCTGAGCTTCACAGAAACCCCAACGTCCAATCACAACTCACTGGGATTGCGTCCTGAGCTTCACTGAAACCCCAACGTCCAATCAGAACCCACTGAGATTGTGTTGCAGTATGCTGTGCCAGAGTAGAAGAACAAGAGTCTTCAATTTTATTTTAATTACTCACTTAATAAAAACACTCAAATGCTGTCATAACTACAGAGTGTGTGAAATTCATAACGTTCAGCAAACGCAACATATTAATTACAATTCATAGAGACAAAATGAAAAGAAGCTGAAAGGGAATGTAATTTTGAAATACGAACAGAGAGGAGAGTAAATGAAACCTAATTACATGAAGAGGACGGAAGAAAACTTTGAACCAATGCCAGTCTGGATAGTGTTATTGCAGAACTCCATGTGTAGCTGAGCCTTGCCTTTTAGTCATGAATCCTTAATGGTATATTTACACATTAATTGACCCCAGCCAGTCAATTAATGTGTAAAGTCTCACATATATAAAAGGCAGTACTGTTCACGCCACAATTCACATGTCCCTGAGGTGACGCAGAGTTTCAAATAGCCCTTTACTGTGACAACAAAACTCTTCTGCACTTGAAATTCATAAGCAGTGTCTTGTCAGGGTGTGGAACCAACAGGCGTCTCAGTGAGATGCTCAGTAAGGTTGCTTGGTGAACAACCACCGCTGCTTCAGTCGCCCATCACGGATGGGTTGACGAGGGCAGCGGCTGAACCAAGGACCTCTCCAATATGGCGATGGCACTCCCTACCTAATCTACGTTCATTTGTAGATAGATAAGTGCATAGTGTACAACGATACAAATGTTAAATAAACATTTGAATTGCAATAGATAAAAATATAACCCTGCAAATTATAGTCTTAAAAGCCATACATTACAAGCTATCTTACTTAGGTCTTCAGTCATTTGTTTACATAAGGAAATTGAAGCTACCTCCTTTACATTTAAAGCAGGTGAAGTATTCCAGGGCTGAGGGGGGGGCTCATACGAGAAGGTTCAGGCTGTCAGCCATGCTTACAATCCACTGTTATTACTCTATTCAAGTGTATAGCGGCTGAGCACTCTGAAGGTAATTCCAATGGTCACGGACCATTTCAGCGGTTATAATCTGTGATGCAGAGCTGGCTCTTTCCTTAAGGAGGCTGTGGTTTTCAAATCCTCCCAACCCGCCAGAGAGGCCTTCTGCTGGGCTGGGATCAGGGGCCAGGCCTGGTTGGGTATTATCTGTACGATTTTTCTGAAGTTACTGTATCATGGACCTCGTCTTAGTGTCACTGTTTCAATTACCGCAACCCAAAGTCTTTTGGTTCCCCTCGCTCTTCTCCTTTAATCCATCCCAGGGATGACCCCAAAACAAACATCCACACGCTCACTCCCTCTACCGTATGCACGTATACAAAACACACCTTAGCGTCTCGGTCCACTTGAGCTCCAGCTCCAGCGCCATTTTGTCCATCTTGAGCTTCTCCTCCTCTTTAGTAGTGATGAGTTTAGCATCATGCTGCTTCTTCTGAGCCTCCATTTCTCCCTGAGAGGGCGAGATACAGAGTAGAAGAGGATTACTGATACAGCGTTACCTCCCATGACAAGCACCTCCCAGCGAACCCAACAAAACAAAACGAGTGATGTCGGAACATCAGGTGGTTGGGTTCCCAGGATGTCGTTAGGAGTTCCCATGTTTGCAGATTTGGGGGGGGAAGCCAGACAGGACTGAGCACACACAGCCATATCAAGCAGTAACCTGGGGGCAGCGCTCTGTGTCATCAGTCAGGAGTGGCGAGGTTAAAGCCCACTGCCATCCATTCTCATTTGTGACAGAGTGCTGTTCAACATCTCCCCTGACATTAAGACTAAAGCCTGTTTCATTACGCCGGGCCAGAGGACAGGAGACACCGAGACAGGGAGAGAGGAACCTCAGCAGGTCAAGGGCATGGAAGAGCCAGTCTGAAGGGCAGCCTTCTAATGAACTGACAATGGCATACGGGCTCCTTAAAGACCAGGACAGAATTCAGAATGTGAGCCTGATTAAGTATGCCAATCTAAAAACCCGCTTGGCTTATTCAGAAATTGGAATCTGGAACAAAGCAGGTTTAAGTGATTGATTTGGTACAGGAATAGGCTGAAGGCTAGAGTATCACTTCAGTACAGAAAAAATTATCCCTCATGAATTAAGCTAAAGATTTTGTTGGTACATTTTTGGTAGTTCACTGAGAACATAGGCCAAGATGGTGCTGAAACAGCAGGATGTTGGGATCAATCCCGTGTTATGCCAGAATACCATATGAGCACCAGCGTCAGTGACTTAGCGAAAACAGACCCAGTCAGAAGAGCAAGTGGGGAAAGGAAATCTTTAGGGTTCGTGATGGACTATCTAATGACTCCTGGATGATGACAACTAAGGACCTAGAGGAGTCTGTTTGGTGGTGTGTGTGTGTGTGTGTGTGTGCGGGAGTGAGTGTGAGAAAGTGAGTCTGTGAAAGAGAGAGTGTTTGTGAAAAAGAGAGAGCGAGTGTGTGAAAAAGGGAGAGAGAGCAGTGTTTTCACCTGCAGTGCAGTCAACAGGTTGCTGGTCTCTCTCAGCCTGGCCCTGGTAGCGTCCAGCTCCTCCATGAGTTTATCCTGGGCCTCCTTCAAGTTGGAGATGTGTCCCTCGGCAGCACCTATACCCTGCTCGCCCTCCTTTACCAGCACCTGCAGGCGCAACACCTACACAGAGGACAGACAGCTAGCTGGGACATACATCTCACATCAGAGAGGCTTTAAACTGCTGTTGGGGTTACCTAGTTGTAAAACACATTCCCAATTAGCATCAGTAATTCTAATTACGCGTGCCTGACCACAATATACAGTCAAAGTAAGAGACTGACTGACCTCCTGATTGGCTTCCTCGAGTTTGGCAGTGAGCTCCTCCCTCAGGCAGTCCAATTGTTGTCTAAGATGTTTCTTCTGCTCCTCCAGGGAGAGTCTCTCTCTCTCAAACTGCTGCTCCATTTCCTGTGAACAAACCACCAAGGCTCTGTTATAATATCTGCACAATAACCATTTGAAGGATAATTAGGCTTTTTATAGGCTTTTTATTCATTCTAATTCTTTCAGAGGTGGCTGCTGAAATTGAATTTTTAGAGGAAAATCAATGCCAGTGTAAAAGTACTGAAAGGTAATAATACGATGGTTGATCATATTACATGGAAACACTAAGTTCCGACCGCATAGAGTTCTGACCGCATAGAGTTCCGACCGCATAGAGTTCCGACCGTACACCATGTGCACACAATTATGCAATATGAACAATGCGGCTCTTTAGGAGGAGGGTTTGTATGGCGGTTTTGTGTGTGCGCGCGCACACGTGTGCACATGGTGTACCAAACACAAGTGACACATAAATGTTGTTACCATGGGCCTGTGGGTGATATACAGCTGGGAGAACATATGACATGAGTGAATTAATTATATATGCAACGTCAGACCACTCAAGATGGCAGAAGGATGTCTGCATAACAAATAAATTACGCAGTTCACTGATAAAGGCCATGTCACTTTTTGGAATTTTTAGAATTGCCATCACAGAGTGAATATAGCCTTCAGACATCTTTAGTATGGAATGGATTCCTAGTCGAGATTCCCTCTCATTGCAGGATATTGGTTCCAGTGGATGACAGCCCAGAGACAATATAATCAGTAGATATGACCCCAGCTGTGGAGGCCAACCGGAGATAGCAGGAATGAGCATGGCATTTTCAGCTCCATTCATGGAAATAACTGCACCAAAGATATTCTAATGAAAATATCAAGCGCTCTGTCTCTTAATGTCAGCACTGAGCATTAACCTGTGGATAAGAGACTGTTTAAAATCATTCATAATCGTCCCATAGTTGGCTACATCTTTTAAAAAACAGAATACTGGATCACTATCAACCTTATTAACACCCTGACAAGTATAGCACTGGAAATCAAATGACAAATAAATATTAAAATATCATTATGACATGGAATTACTAGGCAAATTCCCTAAGTAACTTTGGTTTTTGTTTTACAACTAACAAAAATGGAAAGGTAATACTACATCCTACATAGGCTAATTTGGGATATGTGATAACAGTAAGACCCATGGAAAGGGAAACTCATGTGAGGTGTCTCTGATTGAACGGCAGAGTTGTCATCATGATTCACTAAATAAGACAGACTGAATCATTTCTATTTTCTCCTTATTCGGAGAGAACTGCTCCCTGCCCACGTGGTAGACGTGTGGCTGGATGGAAAACAATTTATCGCTCTGCTCTTGCTCTGCACACACACACACACACACACGCACGCAAATGGGAGCTCATCTATGTTTCATGACAACATTCAACCACAACTAGAGTCAAGACATTATGCCTTTAATCTTATTAGCATTCCCCAGTGTGTTTTCCTCACTGGATGCCAAATTAAGAGTTGCGTGTGTGTAGGCTTTGAAGAAGTTTTTGAGATCACCTTTCACATCCTTTTGCATAGTGCGTACTGTACTTTTTAAACCTCTAAAAGTTCAGAGTGCCACACACATTCTTTCAGCTACAGTTCTTCCACCAGTCACCAGCCATCTCACCGAAGGCCCTTCCCACACCTTGGTGGTGACGCCAGCCAGGAAGGTGACTCATAAAAAAGTTATGGGACGGGTGAGTGACAAAATGACTGTCCTCCATCCCCTCTTTCAGTGTGCTGTACGCACAGGGGAGAAGAGAGAGAGCCCGGGGGAGTTGGCCCGAAATAGGATGTCAGCCGCCGCATCGACTCGTCAGGTTGCTCTTTACAACTCTGAGTCATCGCTGCACAAACACAGACTCTGTTCTTCATTATTTATCTGCTCCGCTTCCTGTTTTTTCTATTG
The DNA here is from genome assembly GCA_016801175.1 of Esox masquinongy. NCBI lineage: Eukaryota > Metazoa > Chordata > Actinopteri > Esociformes > Esocidae > Esox > Esox masquinongy. Next base: position 5,517 of record JACXGI010006732.1, read on the forward strand.
CTCCCCGTTCTGCATTTCCATTTGTGAGAGTGAGGAGCAGCGCGGGGAGGAGATGATAAGCAGCAGCAGAGCGGTGGGGAAGTGACTGCCGAGGCCTCTCCGTCTCTGGCTCTAATCTGATAATATTAAAGCCATTCCATTTTTTTCCCAGGGACCTCCACCGTTGTCCCGAACAAAGTGGAGCGACCAACGTTTTTCTGCCTGAGATATGGTCCCTGAAAGCGCCCAGTGAAGTGGAGAAATGGGCAATAACTGCCTTCCATCGCTTTGGGCTTTAGGCAGATTAGACCTTGAGCTCAGATACCAATTTTGAGGTGGAACAAGAAGGGTTGTCACCTCCACCTCCTCCAATTAAAAACAGGAGGGAGAAACACGGGATGCTTCTGGGAAAACATGTTGACAAAGAAGGATGACCAAGCTGACGTGTTAGATACACCTGTCCACAAACGGCAATGTTATCCTTCAAACTGCCTGAGAATAATGGCCAGCTAGGAAATGGCTGCTGGGCACTTCTAAGCTGAAAACCAACCAGTGGTTTTAGATTGTCTGGCCCGGGTATAAATGAGATGCTCACTAATTACAGCCGAGTAACCCAATATCTGTCATACAACAGGTTTTTAATTACCTAAAGACTAAATACTGATACCATGCTAGAGAGGGATGAGTTGACTTGAGCCTTTGGCAGCTGACAAACTGAGAAGATAAGAAAAGATGACAGATTGCCTTTTGGTTGACTCAATCGTGCATGTCTTTTGAGTGTTTCATTTAACTTATGTTATCAGTGGGGAATATCAAAACAGACAGTTTAATCATGTCACTGCAGCAGATGTTTTCAAGCATATAGAAAATCCTTTCATTATTTAATGGAGTGAGAGCGGGGATTTCTGTGGCAAGGTGCAAAACTGATGTTGAGGAGGCACGTCAGACATCTCCAACAGTTCAGCACAGACTGAGAGTGTTAAAACACAAACAACTTGATACCGCGACGATTAACAGTTCAGGCAACTTGGACTGGTTGACGTTAGGGTGATGGTTTAGGATAGTGTTTTCCAACTAACACAAACAAACATTACCATTTAACATCAAGCAGGCTACCAGCTTGTGCTGGGTTCATCACAGCATTGGCTGTTGAGTGGAATAAGCCGATTTCCGGATCCAATCCCTTCTGGGGCTTTTTATCTATTCAACTTTTCAAGGCCCTTGATAAACATCCGATATTGCAGTGTGAAGGATGCAATCCCCTTGCTGCGTGTGTGTGTGTGAATTAGGGGTGTGTATTGACAGATACCTTGGGATACAATATATATCACGATACATGTTATGATTCAATACATCATGATTCATCACGATATCACAACTGAATCACGATACTTACTGAAGTGCTAAAGAAAACCTCAAATAATAATACTATATAATTGAAAGGACAATCTTTAGCCAATCCCCATGGGCAACCCCAAATAAAAAAAGAACCACTCAATTTGAAATGTCTTAGAACTTCTTAATGCAACCCTTTAGACCCCAATAGAATTCTAGAATGCTGCTGTTGATTACTGAAAATTCTCAAAATCATATTTTCTCACACATTTCAAACAAACAGACATTGTAATTGTAACCAAATTACAATTACCAGTTAACTTTGTTTTAAAGAGCAGGTACTCTTCTTTAATTTGACAACACATTAATGTAACTTGGAATAATATCATTTGTTTTCTCCCATTAACAATCAACAGAAAGAACGAACGTCTACGTTTGCATAAAATGATATATTGCGACGAGATTGAGCCAGCAGTCAAATTAGGTCCGTACAGCTAATGTGATCATAATAAAGTAAGCACAAGGAAAATCTCAAGACATACGAGTTTTTATAAACGATAAGGGGAAGTATGTGGCGTACATCTTTTGGCAGATGCGGGACATCATCGCAATCAAGTGACAACGTCGTCAGCAAAGCACAACATTTTACTGCTTTTTGGCTAGCTAGTGAAAGTGACAGCTTGTTGCTGCACAAGCGAAACATTTGCTGGCAGACAACTTTACTTTAGTCTGACAGACGAAACAAACCGGACAATTAGTTGTCTAATAAGCAATTGCATTTTCCATATTTGAATGAAATCGGAAGAAACGCGAGAAAACAGTCAGCAGGCTACACAGCTACTGCAACGCTTTCAATTACTAGACTGAACAAGCAACTATTCGAGCTCCACAGCTGATGTGCTTCTCTATCAGGTTATCACGACAGGGTTGCTGTTGTCATCTAAAAGATATTACCAACATTTCACAGCATAAAGTACGGACAACACAAAACTTATAGCCAGTTTATTTCTAACTCATCTCGACATCATTAGCGCTTTCAAACAGCAAGGACGTTTCTAACCTCGTATCAGCAAACAACACAGAAACAATCTCTTCTAACGTAAAAAGTCGTGGCTGCTTTGGTGCTAGCATTTTGAGTAAGGAAATTAATAGAACAAAAAAAAGTCAAATGACAGCATACTCTTTTCTGGTTTCTTATTAATGACGACATCCATGGGAATACAGTAATAACAGGCTTTTATCGGGTAGATTTTGTGATAAATACACACAACTATTGTTGTTAAAGAAACACGCCCGTTCAGCGTCCGCTACAGTAATTCAAAAGACGGCTGTTGATAAATAAACATCGATTCTAGAGATCAGAATATCGATACAGTATTGTGAAAAAAGAATGGCGATTTTACATTTAATCGTTGTATTGGCACAGCACTAGTGTAAATAGGAACATTTGTTCTCATTGTAGTGGTTAATGAGGTGTGGATGCACGGACGTACAGGTCCTCTCTGCTGCTTCCAGCCACCTGTAGGACTGTAGCTAAACCAGCAGAGACCATAGCCCCTAAAACACAGAAGCACCTGGGAAAGAGACCAACAAAGCCTGAGATACAGAGAGATACAGCCGGAGATACAGAGAGAGACAGCCGGAGAGCCCGAGACAGACACACTCTGTATCACTGGTGTCTGATACAGATTTGTATGGACAGGGAAGACCTAGATCTGGGCAAAACACGTCCTAAATGATTGACACACAGTAGTGCTGTGAGATGGCAAGGAAGGGTACCCTGATAAAGACAGCTTGGTTCTTGAAAAGTTGGTTCCAATAAATTATTGCATTAGAGCCGCTCGAGTGTGCAGCTTTTGGATTATTTTTAAAAGCATGGAAACCAGATTTTTTTTCTTGGGGGGGAGGCTGTTGTCAACCAATACAACCAGTCTGTTTCCAACAGCACTTCTGTGATCTGTGTGGAATGGCAGGCAGCACTAGATGGTGCTTAAAGCCCCACCAGTACCGAGCTCTTCAACACCTGTGGGATTGCCTTGACAAGTACCTGACAAGCTGCAGACCCAAACCGATTCAGCAAAGCCTCAAATTCATGTATGTAAATGACATTGAGGGGCTTGGTGGAAAGATATACCGTTCTCCCAATGGTAATGACTCGTTTTATCTCCGTCTCACCCTTCTCTCTCCCCCTCACTTTGTCTGCTGTCTCTACAGAGTGGATCAAGCAGGTGGGTTGTCCGTGATTGATACAACCCATTTTAAACGGACGCATACTGGGCAATCCCAATAACGCACAGACTCAGCACTGAAGACTAGGAATGTTTTAAAGAGTTACTACTCAGCCTTGTCGGGGAACTGCGTGTGACCTGTTCATTAACGTGGATCTGGGGATCACTGAGCACTGCTAATGCAGGTGTTAGTGGTTTGGTAATGGTTTGCATAATACTGCAATTACACAATGTATTAGCATAAACCCAGTCCATTCGCTATTCAAAACAGTAACCAAATCATAGCGAAACATGGCTTGGAGGTGACGGGATCCTTTCTGCAGTGTGTGGCTGTGTATGTAAATCCCATTGCAGTGGTATATGTGCGCGCTTCACTTACGGCCAGTAGCCGGTTCTTCTCCTTCTCCGCGGCGGTCTGTGTGTTCTCCAGGGTCTGCCGGTGTTTTTTCGACAGCTCCTCCAGGGCCCTGGTCTGTGACTCTTTGAAGTGGGCAGCATCATCCTCATATTTGGCCTGCATGTTCATCATTTCCTTCTCGTACATCTGCTTCTCATCCCGTAGAGTCTACAGGGAACAACACACACACAGCCTTGTTTTCATCTGAGACATTTGTTTGTGGTTTGATTGAAACCCAACTGTGAACAGAATGCTAACTTATTAATGGTCTTATTTCATTGGTCATTTTGAGTGAGCATCTCAGTCACACACGGAGGCAATGTCTGTCGGTATCTTGATTCCAAAACAAGTGACAGCCTGAAGATGTTTCAAATCTCTTCTGACACATTGAGATGAGGCTTAAGCAGCCAGCCAAAACGAACAGCGAGAGAGGCCCGCATTATCAGACGAGAGAGAGACTGGCTCAGAATGCCGGCAGCCTGTGCATCACAGCACAATGTACTCATACCTTCCGTCACAGCAGGTTGTCATAGTAACACCTAACTCGAGGCTATGGTAATGACAAACAGATCAGAATTGAGGTTTTCTGGGAATTGGAGCGGTGAGAGCGCCGGTTTTCATACTACGGCATTGCAGTGAAAGTGGCTGGGGGAATTGTCACCAAGACACAGAGGACACGGCTGAGTGGTGTCAACAGAACACTCTCCCTGTCTTGACAGCATATTGACAAGCAGAAAGGCATATGGTGAAGGCTTCAACTGTTCATTTTACCATAATGTGAATGGAGAATGAATAATAGAGTAAGTCTGACATTCACAGAAGTATAGTGTGTCTTCTGAGCTACTGTTGGTAAATAATGTGACCTTTTTGAACATTCTTTTTAAAAGGTTGGTCAAATTTGACACACTATGCACTTTCACAATCTGTAAGTTTTGCGAGTTCAGAAGCAATGCATATTTCAGGGCTATGTAACTCCTAAGAGCAAAGAGCAAGCGAAATGTTTAGTTGTAAAGTCATCTAAAAAGCATGGTGTAGAACAGTGTTTCTCAACCCTGCTCCTGGGCGCCCCCCCCCACCCTGCATGTTTTAGATCTCTCCCTGCTCTGTCACACCTGATTCAAATGATCAGCTCATTATCTAGTCCTTCATGAGCTACATCTGATATGTTAGGGCAGGGAGAGATAGGGCAGGGCAGAGGGGGCGTCCAGGAGCAGGGTTGAGACACACTGGTGTAGAGCGAAACAGTGACTGTAGTGGTTAGTAGATATAAATAATCTGTGACTAAAAATAAAGTGAGCTGTGACGCAAAATGTCTATTCAAACCGAGTCTAGAACAACTTCTGTTTCCAAAATGCTGAGTGTTGTGAATTAAACATGGAGGAGTGGATTCCGCCACTACAGCAGCTGATGGCCAGTCAAGCCATAAGGACTCAGGAGATCCAATGTACACGTTTAAACCTAATACTTTCTTCGTAGAAGACCTGGTGCGGAATAAAGGTGACTTCAGATCAGCTAGGAAAGGCAGAAACACCACTTCCCTCGGTCCCACTGATGGCTCACCTTCTCCAGGGAGAGGATCTGTTGCCTCTGCCGGTCATCCAGGGCCTGGGTCTTGTTCTGCAGGGCGCCGCGTTCCTCCTCCAGACGTACCACCTTGTCTTTCAGACGAGACTTCTCCGACTCCAGGTCCCGGATGGCTGCCTCGTGGGTCATCTGAGTGGCCTGCAGGCTGCCAATGTGACCTGGAGAGGAGAGGGATGGATGAACAGAGAGTGAGAGAGAGAAAGTGACCGAAAGACAAGGCTACAATAGGAAACAGTCCAGCGAGCCAGACGGTGTTATTACAATCAAAGTATTACCATATTAGGGATTTGACCGGGATCAATACGCTATTCACACATTGACGTTTCAGTGAGTTAGAACTTCACATGGTTTCTTGTGTCCTTGTGGGCCAAAGTCTGAGTTTGTCCACACAGGCTTTCCGAATCCCAGCCTCGCACTGCCCAATGAAATATTGATTCAAAGCAACACAAGTAATCAAATCAGATCACAAGCAAGGCTGAGAATCTACAGCCGGGATTACAGCAGTGCCGACCAGATCAGTGCGGGCCGTAAACTTGCCGCAATTAATTTGAACACAGTATTAACATCCTTAGGCACACGAAAACCATTAAATCAGGGATCCACTACCTCACCACAAAACAGTTATAGAAATTCAGATAAGCCCAAGAAGCCGGGAGGCTAATACCCTATGTGTTTATACAACCAATTCAAAGCTAAGAGGTTACTGTTCTCAGCAGCAGCACATCGGTTGAGATTCCAAACATGGAGAGAGAGCTACGTGCAACACAATAGAAAGCCCTGAAATGGCCACAGACACCAAGGGAAATGGTGTTAGCCTCGCTCCCTCATCTCTGTATATCTCTAGTACGGTATGACAGGATTTTTAACCCCAACAGATCTTTGGTCATGAGGGCCAGGTGAAGGGGCTTCGAAGCAGAGCCGAGGCTAGGCTGTACAACACGCTGGACCTCTGTTGCCAGGATACCGGGAGACAATCTGTCACAGCACAGTGTTCTGCGAACAGGTGCGCAAGGTAACGCTGGAGCTACATCTCCTCAGAATTAATTAATCCTCTGTCTGGGTCCTAGTTCACATTCTGCCATTCACTGGCAATGTATCATACCAGCAGTAAGGGAAGACAGACAAGTGACAGATCATTGCGATTAGACAGTCGGCTGTACAGTACGGTCCACACTTGAGCAAGAGTATCCGTTATTTTAAGAGGTTGTAAAAGTGAATAGTTTATTTACATTTTCTGCAAAAATATCAGCTTTAAACCGGAGCAAAGGCATGGTGAATTTGAACTGAAATTCTTTAACTTTTTAACGAGTTGACAGTTGCTGAAACAGCTTCAAATGTTGGTGGAAATCAAGCAGGACCAGGGCTGGCCAGGGTCTGATTATTTACATCACGGTTCAGCAGCTGGTCAGGTAGTGTATTACTGAGTTGTAACAGAGAGAGGAAGAGAGGGCAGTTTGTTAGTGACATCAGCAGGGAGAGTGTGGTAGGGTGAATATTGTCAGCAACAGGAGCAGGATGGTTGCAACTCACTGGCTTTGAGAAGGATCTCTGTAGCCTGCTGCTGCACACGATCTCTAGTGGCCTCGAGCTCACACTCCGCCTCCTTCTGTCGGATCTCCACGATCTCGGCATCCTGCTTCACCTCGTCTAGTTGCTTGCACAACTCCTGGAACACAAACAGGGACAGAGGAAACAAGGTTAAGTCACTCTCACCGAACAACACTGTATAAATCTTATACTCATTATATTTACCACTTCACCTCTCTCTCACTTTTCCTGCCACTCTTCATTCTTAATTGGACAGCTTTTACAGAATCATGCACATTGTCTCCTCCTCCCAGATTCATTATGGTCAAGAAATAGTCACTCATATTCACATTTGCCCATGGGAACACCTATTTGAAAACAGACTTCTAATGTGTAAATATCTTGACTTGTTTGTAACTTATTATAAACACTTATACAGAAAAATCTGTATAGAGGAGTTAATTAAGGGAAATCCATTTCGCTTACAGAGTGAGTACGTGCCTGGAAGTCATGACCCAAATGAATGGGAAGATAAGATGGAGTATCTCAGGCTTTAAGAGCCTTATGTAGGTTATTTACAGCCCGGCTGTAAGGTAGTGAAAGAAAAATGCATATCTGAGAGGGAATGAAAACGTGATGTGATGTTCTTATCTGACATGTGATGGGTTTCCTTGATGAACGGGCTCCAGGTGAGTGTTTGTGTGTGTGTGTGTGAGTGAGTGTGTGAGTGAGTGAGTGAGTGAGTGAGAGAGAAAGAGATGCTGTTTAGGGAAAGAGGACACTTTATATATATATATACACAATTGTGGCAGCATGGCAGTTGTGTGTTTCACCTCCCTTGTGGAGAAGAGTTAGCATCCGTCCCATATTAAATTGACTGGATGAGCTCCAGGGAGTTCTGCAGTATAGAGGGAGGTTTTTACATTCTTAACCTAGTATCCAGGCTACTGCTGAACTGTCCGGTAATGAGATTACTACATTTTATACTCCCACACCTGCAGCCAATCTCAAAGCACGACAAAGTCCTAAAACAAGGTAAATATTGTATTCTTAATACACAAATCAATGAGATAACATAAAACAAACCAGGAGCCATTTTGGTTCGGTAGCATCGAAACTACTGGCTGAGGTTATACACATATTCTAGGGCACCATTTGAATATGTAAGGAAATATATTGTTTTATAGAATGAGATCATTGAACTGGCACAGAGTTCTAATTTATGAGTATGTTTCAGGCCTAGGACTACATCCAAATAAGCATACAGACTTACAGTAAATCACTATGGACCGTTAACTTTCACACCTCTTTGATCCTTTGAATACTTCAAAGTTTGATTCTAATTTATATAAAAAATGTAATTAAAACTACAATTAAATCATACAAGAGTTTTCAGGATTAACATATTAGACCGTTTCTAGGCTCATTGAAAGATTAGCGATAATTCAACATCAATGGAAGATCAGGGCTTACAATTAACACTACTTTTCTTGCCCAGGAGAAGTTTCAAATGAAAAAAAGAGTTTGGCAAGGAAGAATATAGTTTTAGGTAAATGACAAAAAAATCTACACATTACAGCTTATTTCCAGTCAGAAAGTCAGTAAAGCAAATAGGGTTTGAAGTCATGAAAGGTAGAGGGGGTTGTGGCTTGAGGAGAGTGAAACTGTATCAGCATAAGCTAGGCTATAAAATAAATGATAATTAGCCAATTCAAAACATATCGTTCAGCTTAGTCTGGATAGTAATCTTGACAGTTAGCTATTAATCGTTGTAATGTCTGCCAGCTGGGCTCTCTCTCTCCCTTGGAATAAAGAAGCCTTAGCATATGAAAGTTAAGCAAGGTTTAAAAATGTAATCAAGACATTTTTACTGTTAGTGTTGTTGAAGAGATGGGAGGCTTAGCCTTGTGTCGAGTATATTGTGAGGACATTACATGTACTATTCAATTACATGGCTACCTAGCAAAAATATCATAATTGGTTTAGCAATCCAGCTAATTAAACTTGAGTCAAAAAGATATCTGATCATTCTGGATCTTATTTTGACATGCTTCACATCAAAATAACCATAATGCATTAATTCTCTATAGATGTGCATTGAAATAGCTTCCTTCATGTCTTACTTGGCATTAGGAGCAAAATAGGCAATCTTTTGTGACTTTTTGTCCTTATCACACAGCTCTAGGCAGAGGGTAGCCTATTAATAAAGCTTTTATTCAGTGAAGTGATTCATAACTTCATGCTAGCACTGGGTGATAAGGCCTAAAAAACATAGCATGGTATATTTAGAATTTTGACTTGGGCATCTAGTGGCCTTTCATTTAATACCGAAAATACTCCTTGTCAATGACCCTCCAGTGTATGTACCCATTGTATGAGCTTTCCTCATACTCACACACGTTTCGTCTAGGTGATAAAAGATGTTGCTCGTATTACAACAAATGTCACCTGGAGTACTTTGCGGATTGCTGTTGTTTTCTGCTCATGGTCTGACTTTTGGAATTGGAATTTGTCTATGGGAACTATGTTGTTTCTACAATCCATACCACGCACCCCTATCTCATACAACACAACATTCAGTCACATACTGCATTAGACAGTGATGGCACAGAACTTACTGACCTTTCAGCAAATGTCAAGCCCTATAGTGTTATCTTTAACTTCGAAGTTCCCTCATCTATCTCTTTGTCTTTAATCTCCCTGGAGGCTTTTATTAGCACACAATAGCAACGGTGGGGGTATATGCACAGAAAGTCTTACCTTGATGTTGCTCTCGGCGGCGGTGAGGGAGGCCTGTAACTTCTGGGACTTTTCCCTGTGATCCCTGGCCTCCTCCTGAACCCTCAGCAGCTCCGAGCGCAGCTTCCCCAGGGTCTTCTGCAGCGCCGCCTCCTGCATTTGGAACTCCCTCCTCAGCTCGGCCTCGGTCTTCTTCCAGGCCTGCAGGTTGTCTGCCGTGAGCTGCTGCGTGCGCTTCATGGCCTCCAGCTCGCGCTCATAGAACGCCTGGGCCTTGTTAAGCTTGGCCTCGTACTCCTCAACCAGTCTCTTCTTATCCCCCTTCAGCTCCTCCACCCGCTCTGTCAGGGACTCCACCTCAGCCTTGTGTAGCTGGCCCAGTTTCTCCTGGTCCTTGCTGTAGTTCTGGTTCTGGCTTTGGTGGCTGCGGAGCAACTCCGACACTTCCTGCCGGTGGTTGGCCTTTAGCTCCTCCAGCGCCAGTTTCTTCTCCTGCTCGAACTGGGTCTGTGCCGTGCTGAAGGAGCGCAGCTTCTCCTCGAACGAGTGGCGCATTTCCTCCACCTCGCGAGACATGGTGACCACGCGCTGCGTGTGCTGGGCCTCCGTGCACAGCTGCATGTCCTCCACGCGCTGCCGGTAGGTCTCGAACTCGGCGAGGGCCTGGCGCTTCATGCGCTCGTGCAGCTCCATGGACTCCTCCAGGGACTGGATGCGTCGCTTCAGGTCCATCTCATCGCTGATCTTGCTCTTGTACTGCATGATCTTCTCCCGTGTCTCAGACAGGATTTGCTGAACCTCCTCCTCATGGGCCTCCTTCAGCGTCTGGATGGCTGCCTCGTGCTCGTCGTTCTTGGTGTTCAGGGCGTAGATCACCTGGGGGAGCGATGAAGAGCATCAGTACGGTTGTTGAGGAAGGATGCAACACCCAGTGACTTGTTCCAGCAGCTGCTGGTGATCAAAATGAATGTAAATCTCCATGAAAGTGAGATAAGAGTTTTGGGATGTGATGTGTTGTACTCTGACAGAAAGGGAAAGCCCTAAAGGTCTATCATGACATTAAAAGTCTGACTGCAGTGGGAGGAAAAAAATGTGCCTAATTGACAATTGAGTGGCTGACCTTAAAACCACACAATTGAATCCTAAATGAAAGACAGGATGACTACAAAGTGATGTACTTGTGTAAATGAATTTTGCAGGGAAACTATGTCGTACATTTACAGTTTTAAAACTGACCTGATTGCACACCTGTAGTGCAACAAGCAGGTTGAAAGAAAAAACACATTGACGAAGAATAGAAATACTCTCGCACCCGAGTGTATAATTCAAGAAAAACACTAAACCACCAGACATTTATGGTTTCCTAATTTGACCTCTGCTGCTTTGCAATCTTTCAAATCACATCCTCATCTTTCCAAGGCGATAAGAGACCTGTGCGTCAGGATCCAAGCTCAATCCCCATTATAAACCACATTCATATTCATCCTCCAGATGAAATTATTATGGCCTCAGTGAAATACTTTTTATGGGAATGAAAGGACCCCAGCTTGTGAAGTTTCTCTCGAGCGATGAGAGCTGAATCAAAATTCCCTTCCATTACGGTTTTGACAAATGATTAGGGGAGAGACCTCAATGTTCTGCGTTTTGCTGGTGATGCAGCAGCGATCCAGCCGAGCCATGTGAGAAGGAGATCTGGGAATTACCAGCCATCTTCAAATACACATTACATGGAATACACACAATGAAATATATATTGTGATTCTCACTATTCCATAAGTACTCCGATTCAATCTTGGGATTTGACTCTGATTTAAATTTTCAAAGACATCGGTCAACATGATGTGGTTGGTAGCCTAGAGCTTAGAGCATCTGACCAGTATCCGAAAGGTTGCAGATTGAATTCTGGAGCTGCCAATGTGAAAAACCTGTCCTTCTGTCAGTGAGCAAGAAAGTTAGGACTAATTCCTCCCAGGCTGTTGCTGAAAGTCTCAGTCATATCTGGAAATATAATGGGATTTTTCTTTCAATAAAAATAAATGTGAAAAGGAAATAAATGAAAAACAAAAACACTATACCGGAATACCGGAATTTTAGTTAAAGAAAAATACTGGAATTGTACTGCCAGTGAAGCCACTTAGCATAAAAATAATATTGAAATATTGTAACAGCAATACAATATGATAATCCATAATATCCTGATATGTAACAGTATCAATTTTTTCACTAAAACGAAGAGAGATAGAAAAGGAAAGCTGAAAAACAAGGGGAAAGTGCAAAAGAGATGGAGAGTAAGAGAGATGTCCCATGGGTTTAGCTGGGGAGTGTAGTGGCAGAGAAGTGTGAAGCAGTGTCATCATCTCAAATTGAATTCTCCCCTCCATTTGACCAGACCTCATCCTCATCTTTCTCTCAGACTTCTGCAACCTGAACCCTCCAGCAATGTGATATAGCCAAAGGCTGGGGAAATTAGCTTATTCTGCCATCTTTCAGGATTCTCTTTAAAATACATGATGAACTGTGATCAATTTGTGGATCTGCAGTCTCAGATCATCTTGTAATTATGAATATGTAAGTTGCTACTGAAAGCATAAAGCAATTTTTGACCTTTTTATATATATTTAAAAAATATAATGCATTATGACTGCTGAATCAGTGATTGCAGATTGATTCACTCATCTCTGACAGGATTTGATCAACATAACACTGATTACTCTGAAGTCAGTCTGATACCTGATCTGAAAGTCCCAAGAGTACGCCTACATCAACTTACCGCAAACTCTGAATGAACCTTGTTTTTTTTCTATATATTTTTATGGGATGTTAAAACATTAGCCTGTTTGGTCTGGGACATTGTTTAGAATTACCTTATAAGACAAGATCTGTCAAAGTTAGAGTAAATTCACCAAAGTTAACTGAAACTACAGAACTATTGTAGCTTCGGTCGTTACTATAAAAATGGGTTTTTATAGTAAACAGTCTTGATAGATAAAAAGAAAATAGTCTAAATAAAGGGGGAAAAATCTTTGAAACAATGCTATTCTATTTTAACAAACCAGATTTACAGTCCAATATTTCGTTTTAGTTGAACAAGACATGACACTAGATTTCCATTTGTTTACAGTATTTTCTACAATTGTTACCAGTTTGACACCAAACCATTGACACAAATATATATTGACATAAAAAAAAATGACCAGACTGGGAAAAATGGGAACTGAATGCAAAATGTTTTATTTAAGACAATGTCTAAATAATACAAAAAAGAAAAGCAAACAGGTACTGACGTGTTATAACGTGTTATAATGTAGCCTATGTAGGTTGACTAAAGTTACCTGGCTAACTCCTGAAACCTGTTTCGTAGCATAGGGCTCAGGTCTCGCTGCTGCAGTGTCTCAGTAAACATTTAAATCAACGAACCACCTAAGTGACCCCATTACAGTTTTAAAATTGAGGAAGTGCCAGCATTAGGACTGTTTCTCATGCCCAAACTAAACCTTTGATATTGAGGCTGAAGCCAGCTTGTTTGGCACAAAGGAGCATCATCTCTCCCAACAGGGGAGGGCTCAGCCTAGGTCTGACAATGCACTCCTCTCTCTCTCCTGGCACTGAGAATGTAATCACTTCTACCACCTAGAGCAGAGGTCATTAATAACGTCACTACATTCACAAATGAGACCTCGATGATAGTGATTATCGCCGCCATTTGCAGTGGAGTGCAGAAGGGTACAATCTTTCAGTAAAGGGGGCAATCTGTAAACATGGCCAAATTAGCTTTGAGTGGTCGTAACTGCAATTGTAAGACTGCAATCACATTCTGCTTTCCATGCGGGAGAACAAAATGTGGGACAGTTATGTCTTTTCTGTCTCAAAGGATGGCCCTGCAGAGTGCCTGACAGCAATCAATGCTGAGGCAGCCGGCAAGGCGGAGGCAGCCATCAAAGCAGAGGCAGCCATCAAAGCGGAGGTAGCCATCAAAGCGGAGGTAGCCATCAAAGCGGAGGTAGCCATCAAAGCGGAGGCAGCCATCAAAGCGTAGGCAGCCATCAAAGCGGAGGTAGCCATCAAAGCGGAGGCAGCCGTCAAAGTGGAGGTTGCAATGCCATTGTCCGCATCCCACAATAATGGGCAGCAATTGAAGGAAACATAAACAGTAACTTTGTGTGAATTCTGTTTACACTTTTGTTAACTTAATTCCTGTATCGTATTCATGTCGGGTTGTTTCAAATAGGTTTGATTCTGGTCTACAGTAGGGCTTAAGTATTAGTCGGACTGAGTCGCGTACAAACATACTGCCTCAAGTGACACACTGATTAGCAAAGCTACTGAATATGCATTTAGTGTGGAAATGGATTAAATGAATTTCAGTGATAGCGCTAATTACTGTAAGGGTATGCAATTTTCCAATTTAACTGCAAGGTGCACCCTAATCCAAGACATAATGAGGGGGTAGGACTGGTCTGCATCTGGGCTTGGGTTCGTACAGAGGGAACAGCTATGCTGAGCTGCATCTCCAGGAGCGTAACACTTCCCCACTGCAGCATTTGCGTGGCCTGATTGGAAGTTTCTTTTAAAAGCCTGACTTAGCAGCAGTTTACATATTAATATGTACTTTTTTGCATGGTCAGATGAAAGCGTAAGGGTTGGGGTTCTTTCCTTTTCTTCCACTCCCTCCAATTCGTGCTCATGGCATGGTGTCATCGGAACAACGGCTGGCAGGACTGGGAGAGTCGATGATTGATACACGCCCTCCAGAAGCACTTCTCACCAAGCTTTGCTGCTGGTCACACTGCTTGAAATACCAGGAAGTACTATCCAGCACCTACTGTCCATGCTTGAAGAACACTCACCGGCCAAAAACTACAATTAAGCTTGCATTCAGGATTTAGAAACTAGAGTCACACTCACAGATGTTACTGTGGTCGTGTTCCTTTCTCTGTTCCTTTGTGTAACTGTATTGGTGCTTTTAATTATTGGGATGGATGGAGTCTTTCACAGCTTCATTACACTGATGAATATTTCGCACAGCTCTACATAATCTGCAATACTCATTAACAATTCCGGGTATATTCATGATCCACTGTATAGCTGGCCGAGGCTAGAAACAAGGGCTTTCCCACAGGTCTTGCGGTGAAATGTAGTGATAAAAATATTTTAAATAGGATACAGCCGAGACACAAGTTAAATCTCACAGGAGGTGATGTTCTACACTTGCCATCCAACAGGAAGTGACTGTGTAAATCGATGGTAGAGTTATCGGAATACCCATGCACCTGCCTAGCTCCAACAGCTTGGCGCTTAAAAGGCCAAAGTTATGGGTTCAGTTTCCATGGGGGATCAGTACAAAGTAATATTGAAAATGTATTCCTCACTACTGTAAGTAACTCTGGATGAGAGTGTCTGCTAAATTATATACATGTTTCTAGTAGTTTGTGGGTGGCAAATAAATGAGCTCAACTGTCTCTGATTTTGCTTACTGCCTTGCAAGACCAACTGAATGAGATTTAATTAGAAATCACTAAAACCTCATCCCTTGAGAAATGTAATGGTTGATTAAGATCACTGAAAAAACAGAGATATTCTTGCACACTGGTGATGCTTACAAATGTAATTATTTATTGAAATTAATGCAAGAACGTCGTCATGTCAACGGAGATATGCTCTAATATTTTTAATACTGCACTAGGTCACAGCACTGGGCGGTGGAAATGAAAGTGAATAGAGCCATTCTTCTTTCCCTAGCTGTCCCTGACAGGTTTACTCTGTGTTTACCAGAGGGATTTACTGCAGGCCGCTGGAAGGCACAGTCATGGGTATAGAACCTTATAGGCACAGATGCCAAGCCCTTGATGTCAGTCAACTTCTGCTGCCCAGTCTTTAGGGCATGGTGGCCGTTAACAGGGCAGAACGCTGACAGCATAACACAACGGTATCTGCTTTAAAGAAACAGTGTGCACAACACCAACATGGGTTCAGGGCTGGACTTTCTTGCCAGCGTTTTTTCACACTTTTTCATTTCAGATGATGGTGCGGTCAAGCAAAAAGACAGATGGTATTGATAAAAATATCAGACTTATTTTCTTTGTTCTGCAGCTGTTTGTCAAAAAAACATGATGAGAACATTGACTTTAGCAGTGCTGGAAAAGCTACCAGTAGGAAGGTTCTCATTTTTGTTAAAATGAGAACTATTCCTTAGAAGTGTAGGAAATCATTCGCCATCTACATTTTCTTTAAATATAAAAAATCGTTTAAACTGCTTTTGCAAGATAGTAAATCAACAGTGAAAGTTGCTTTGAATGTGCTATTGATGTAAGTTAGCCAACATCTAAAACATGGGAATATTTGCAATATCCCCTTTAAGTACAAATCCCATGCACACATGTTCCATGCCGGCAGACCCAAACCAGAGATCAGTATAATCCACTGTATGGAGATTGACATGGGAGCGTAGGGTTAGGCAATGGGTGTCATGGCATGGCTATATGCATTTATGAAATGAGAGCATAGGCATCACATCCAACCCAAGACCTTCAGTAGAGGCCTAGTCAATGAGCTTAATCGAAGCTGGACTGTATTACGTATCTACTGTAGATTCCACATGCTGCCGATCTGGCTAGACCGATCATAGTTCCCTTAGTCAGGCATATATAACCTGGTCCTTTTATTTAACCATCATTTACCAGGTAAATATGAATGAGAACACATTCTGATTTTAAGCAAGGACCTGGGAGCAATTAGGTTTAACTGCCTTGCTCTGGGACAGACAGATTTATTACCATGCCTGCTCTGGGATCTAGCAACCTTTTCATTACTGGTCTGATACACTTACCACTAGGCAATCAAATGTTTATGGTGTTTATTGCCCATGTTTTATGTTCCCTTTCAAAGAGCAGACCTTGCTCATGGCAATATGGAATTAGACTTTTGCCAAGGATATAGGTTTTCTCCAGCTTCTCAGTCCAGTTGTCGTCAGTAGGCATCGCTGGAAGGGGTGTGTGTCAGAGTCTGCACTTTCCAATGAGTCCTGTTAAAATCAGGTTGGCGGCTCCAGTGTTTCCTACAGGATTCTGTGTTAGCAGCAATGGCATTGACTGTCCTAGGAAGGGTCTAGATGCAGGTGTTTTTTGTGTAGCAGCTTATGGTGACTTTCTTGACACAGACAGGACAGTGTAACCTTTGTTTCGATAATGTGACAGTAAATGAGGACAAATCTTAAGGGCATGGTCTTTTTTCTTTGTGATGATAAATGTGTTTTATTATCTACTATAGCCAAATTTCCCTAATATCCTAAGCTATTTTTAGTTGCACCTTTAATGGCAGCAGGTTACTGTGGTCATGGAGCCAACAGAATGTATTCCACTGCAGCTCACTAGCTTGAACCTGACTGTACTGTTTTAATCTGACACCTTCCAAAGCCGCTGCATTTAACTCTAACAATGAAAAACCAGCCAGCATGTGGAAAAACTATGGAACTATTAAAGTAACACATATACGCACCATTCTGTGCACACTGCTGAGCGTGTTTGTAATCCAGCTATGAAACGTAACATAAAAAATATGTTGAATATTGTTTTCCTCTCAAAACACAGGTGAAACAGTCCCATTGTACTTAGAACCTTGGGTGACCACCTGTGATCTGGTGCCACGTTTGCTTAATTTTGTCAGACTTACTTGCACAGTTCACTAACTTTGTAAAGGTAAAACAATGTGGATGAATGTCTAAGTCATAACACAGTATAAAAAAAGCATTTATAGGCTGAGTCTAGTAGCCTAGCTACCAAATGGCTTTATTTTACGCCTCAGCTAGTAACATTACAGCGGAGCCAAACTGCACTGCTCTATCAAAAAAAACAATTGTTTTGTGGTGGCGTTTTCGATTCAGAATGGCAGTGCAGGAAACACTGGGCTACTCAGGTTGTATAGTGGATGACTGCATTCAATATTACAGAACATTTGTTTCACTCAACGCTTCTACCAGCTCTCACCTCTCACTGTGAGACTGATGATATTTCATTCAAACTCTGAAAGTGACCTCTAAGCCACCCAGCACTTCAATTGGGAACTGACGGCAGCAAAAACATTGAAAACTAACTGAAATATGTTTGGGAACATCAATAGTACGTAGTACTAATTCCTAGACAGCACATTGGAATTGTAGCATAACCAGTCATAGAGTATGTATAGAAATCGACTGTCGACACATTACTGTTCAAAAGTTTGGGGTCACTTAGAAATGTCCTTGTTTTCAAAAGAAAAGCAAATTTTTGGCCCAATAAAATAACATCAAATTGATCGGAAATACAGTGTAGACACTGTTAATGTTGCAAATGAATATTGTAGCTGCAAACGCCTGAATTTTTGTGGAATATCTCCATAGACGTACAGGGGCCCGTTATCAGCAACCATCAGTCCTGTGTTCCAAAAGCACATTGCGTTAGCTAATTCAAGTTTATCATTTTAAAAGGATAATCAATCATTAGGAAACCGTTTTGCAATTATGTTAGCACAGCTGAAAACTGTTGTGCTGATTAAACAAGCAACAAAACTGGCCTTCTTTAGACAAGTTCAGTATCTGGAGCATCAGCAATTGTGGGTTTGATTACAGGTTCAAAATGGCCAGAAACCAAGAACTTTCTTCCAAGACTCGTTAGTATATTCTTGTTCTGAGAAATTAAGGCTATTTCATGAAACTGAAGATCCCGTACAACCCTGTGTACTATTCCCTTTATAGAACAGCGCAAACTGGACAGAGGAATACAGGCACTAGAGAGAGGAAGATTGGAAGAAAGTGTTATGGAGAGACAAGTCTAACTTTGAGGTGTTCGGATCACAACGAAGAACATCAGATGAAGTCAAAATGAAAAAATGCAGGTGGAATGCTTGACATCATCTGCCAAGCAAGGTGGAGGTAATGTGATGGTCTGGGGGTGCTTTTGTGCTAGTAAAGTGGGAGATTTATACAGGGTAAAAGAGATCTTGAAGAAGGAACGCTATCACTCCCTTTTGCAACACCATGCCATTCTCTGTGGACAGTGCTTGATTGGAGCCAATTTCCTCCTACAACAGGACAATGACCCAAAGCATAGCTCCAAACTATGCAAGAACTATTTAGGGAAGAAGCTTTGAAGGACACAAGAAGTTTGAAGGACATAATTATTTCATTTAAAAATCATTCTTTCTAACCTTCAGTGACTATATTTCCTATTAATTTTGCTATATTTCCTATTCAAACTAATTTCATGTATTTTGTCATGGAAAACAAGGATATTTCTAGGTGACCCCAAACATTCGAATGGTAGTGTAATGACTGTTTTCATTTTACAGAAAATGTATGCACCAAATTTGGAAAATGTATGCACCACTTGCTACTCTATTGTCTGTCAGTATGACCCTCATTTAATGGAAGCATACATAGAGCCATACATAATCCTAATGGATGTTATGCATGAAACATCTATGCTGAATCAGTAACTTACACATTACCGTCCATTTCGTTCTCTTTGGCTCTGAAACAAGATCCACTACAAAGACCATATTTTCCACAATCTGTTACACCCAAGTGTAACTTGTGCGATAATGACGCATAGTAGAGTAGGAGAGTCAGTGTGACAGCCCTAGGTCAGAATACCAGATTCCACTGTCAGTGACCCTGATACGACAGTCTGTCAGGCCACAATGACAGCTGAGCAGTGGGGGGAGATCTCCTTGAACCACGGAATGGAGACTGTCTGGCCACTCTGTCAGGCCGTCTAGTCAGTCTGTTTAGACATGTCCTCTATCTCTATGTCTGTGTCTCTGCACGCCTGCCTATCGGCTTGCCTGTCTTCTGGCTTAGCATTTTCAGGGGTCACCAGGGCTTCATGTGGTGAACAGAGTAATCTCTGATGGACAGACTACGTAGTTCTGTTGGGATAAAACAAGATGAGTGAGATGTTAGCATCTTTCACCTTTCGTAATGGGAGAGGATATCTGACCCATAGACTAACTTAGAGGTTTTTGTTCTGGTTGCAAACACTCTGTCTTCTTTTGAAGATACATTATGGGATTTTTGGCCAATGCTGGTAAAAGTGCCGCTGCTGAGCAAATACGGGTATACTACGTCATGTAAGTGCCAATATGTAGCTCCATGTCATCAAAAACAGGTATACTACGTCATGTAAGTGCCAATATGTAGCTCCATGTCATCAAAAACAGGTATACTACGTCATGTATGGGCCAATATGTGGCTCCATGTCATCATAAAACAGGTATACTACGTCATGTAAGTGCCAATATGTAGCTACATGTCATCAAAAACAGGTATACTACGTCATGTATGGGCCAATATGTAGCTCCATGTCATCATAAAACAGGTATACTACATCATGTATGGGCCAATATGTGGCTCCATGTCATCATAAAACAGGTATACTAGATCATGTATGGGCCAATATGTGGCTCCATGTCATCAAAAACAGGTATACTACGCC
>JACXGI010006732.1:25871-40740 GCA_016801175.1 Esox masquinongy
AAAACAGGTATACTACATCATGTATGGGCCAATATGTGGCTCCATGTCATCATAAAACAGGCATACTACATCATGTATGGACCAATATGTAGCTCCATGTCATCAAAAACAAGTATACTACGCCATATATAAGCCAATATGTGGCTCCATGTCATCATAAAACAGGTATACTACATCATGTATGGGCCAATATGTGGCTCCATGTCATCAAAAACAGGTATACTATATCATGTATGGGCCAATATGTGGCTCCATGTCATCATAAAACAGGTATACTACATCATGTATGGGCCAATATGTGCCTCCATGTCATCATAAAATGGGTATACTACGACATGTATGTGCCAATATGTGGCTCCATGTCATCAAAAACTACTTGCTTTCAAAGATGAAATTTCATGACTAACAGAGGTATAAGTGTTTATACAGTACTTAAAAATGATGCACATATTGATGCATGTATTGATTACATATTGATTACAAAGCAGGTGTTTCTCCCTTTCCAATTGCATTCAGATTATTAGCTAAGTACCCAGCCTACCTGTTTGGTGCTGTAGCCTTTCAAACTAATTTGAAGTTTTACCAGTATAATTTACTACTACTAACTACTGTACTAATAAAATAATAGCTGTTTTCGATAGGACTATTTACAGACTATCATAGATGGACATTGGGAAGCTCAAAGTGAAATGTCACATTTTTTTTCTTATTTCAACAGAAAACCAATAAGAAAATGGCAGTTTAAATGTTAAGGAAAATTGTCCATTTGTCACATTTCTAACGGGAATCAATCTCTGTCAACCAGCGTGGCATCATGGCAACCCTGGCCCACTGCCGCGAACTCAGACCTGTCAACAGAGCTAGTCACATCGCAGATTTATAACCCCGCTGAAGAAGTGTAAAAGCTCACAGTGATGTTGTTGTGTTGGAGAATTGATTGAAGAAAGTAGGACAGGGGTTGTTCCACAATAAGTGGTTGTGATCTCACACTATGCACAGTTTCGTGCACTTAAAGAGCATTACAAGTTAAGAATTCATCCAAAAGTTTGTCACACTAAGAACATTGCTTTGGAATTTGACCAGAGCATTAAGTAGTGATATTGAGTTAATTTTATTATTCTTTTTCACTCTGGTCTAAAACGCAATCTGAAGAAAGCACTTTAAATGCCTACTAGTTTGAAATACTATGAAACACTATTTTTCGAGGCACTTAGAGGCATAAAAAGTTGAAAATCCGCAAACAAATCCCCACCAAGAACCTAGTTTCAGAATTCCACAGCACTAATTGAACACATTGTCATTTTATGATTATTTTTCATTTCATGTGAAGAAAACACTTGAAATGTCTAGTATGAAAGTTTCAAGTTATGCAAATTATTATGGGTACCACCCTGACAATGAACCCTTGGCCAGGAAGAATACAAAAAGGAAGAGGAAACTTGAGTTTGTTGCAGCAATGCATTACAGTCAGAATGCATCCTGAATTAGATACAGACAGGACAGAAAAGTCACAGGCAATGGCTGCATAAATGGTCAACCGCACCACTGCCACCACCACTGCCTCAGTTATAGACTATTTGGGCCTGATTTCTTTTTCTCTGCACAAAAGAAACTTATCAGAAATCTGCAGCTTCCTTACCACAAAGGATTGGGGGAGTGATTTTCAGTTCAGGCTAGGCGACGTTGCTGAGAGAACAAAGTAGGTCAGTCCGCCAATCGCGCCAGTTTAACAGTCTAGAAAATGACACATTCTAGAAAGCAGCAGAATCTATCCACTCTCATCTTTACCTGGAGTGAATGGGAAGAAATTGGACAAAGGGATGTGTATTTAAGAAAGCGTGCTATACTTTCAGCTCTGTGCCACTATCTGCTGTTAACTCAAAGCAGCACTTCCAGGATATGTGCCAAGTTAATTAAACATCAGCTCGATCCTTGAGCAGCATGGAAAATCTAAATGACACAGTTATTTGATGAGAAATTAGGAGAAATGCAGCAGCAATTCCTACTGTTCAAACTCTTCTATTCTCTGCTATTCATTCTTCTGAAGAAGGGTGATTCCATGCCAGGAAGGCCTAGAAATATTTTTGGTAGCTCAGATTGTTCTGGCAATTCACACACACGTCATTAGGAGAAAGTACCTTCAATATGATTTTTACAAACCATTTTAATGTACACGCTGTCTTTAGGAGCCTATAATACAAAATGTTAGTGAATATATACTCCTTATAATTCACTCCAATAAGGAGTAGGCTATATGTCTAAACTATCATTGAAAAGTAAAAGGTGGATATTTAAAAGAACCTCCGATATATGTAAAGGTTCTTGAAATGCTCTGTGAATGGCCTATCATACTTGTACTTGACACCACAACGTCGTTCCCAGTGCTTGCTGAGAGCATGAAGCCGTACACCCTAGTTGTATAAGTTCCCGCAACCAAGCATCAATGCGGCACTTACAAAAGCAAACTGCATAATATTAACCCAAACTCATTTCACCCGGATGCAACCCTTATCAAAGGAGATTTTAATCAAGATAACGTAGATCAAACTCTGCCAAAATATCACTACCGTGTATTATGGCTTGGATGACTGGACAAATCCAAATCGTGTTGAAAGCCTGCATTGTAGCAGTCAATGTCAGCACAATGTACCCGAGCGACTCTGTGGCACGGCGCACATAAAAGATTATACGATCCTCAAATACATTACAGATTTGTTTCCAGCACTCTATTTTACCAACTAAGACAATGACCACACAATCACAGATTACATAGGTTAATCTAGCTTCACCGTACCAACTGAATTCTTGACTTAGACCCTGGCTGTAGTCACCATTCAGGAGACCCCCCATCACCCCAGTGCCCAAGAAAACCAAATTAATGATCTAATAGGTATCGCTTCTTCACACTCACCCGTCATCATGAAGTGCCATGGCCCACAACAAAAGTTAGACTGCCACACTCACCGGACCCACTCCAATTTCAGTCATTATTCGTACAGCAGAAAAACTGTAACAGAACATGATCACCTATGTGAGAACATTTGCTAGAAATTTGAGCCAGCAAACTTTCGATTAATGGTCCAACATCCTAACCACTAGGGTATCTGCTGCTTCATACAAGTCAACTATCCTTTTATAGCAACACCAGCTAAAATTCTATGGAGAAATCTCAACATAATTTAATACAGTGGTACAGTACTGAATATGCAGCTATTTATCAAATATGCAATAATATATTCATCGATTCATTAGAAATGAGTTTAAAGAGTGATATCCTACTTTGAAAGGACATAAAATACTAGTTGTGTGTACTTGATGAATGACATGCACGCCTGGTAAAAATGAATCTATTCTTTCAGAAATGTCATAGGCATCACCAACACAGTGCGAAAATTATAGACTCATTTTCAGCCAGCTACATTTTCCAGTATCAATTAGCTAGTCAGAAATGTAATACCACAGCTACCAAACAGGGAGGTAAACTCGATAAAGTATTCAAACTTTGTAAAGATCAAGGATGGTGTCCTTCAACCCCTCACTGGCTGGGGACTTTTCTTATTTAGCTGGCTTCTCCTTGTACTAACAAAAAGCACTGTCTTTTGGAGTGCACAATCAAGAATATAATGACACCAAAATACCAGTATACATACAGGACACATGTACAGGTGTAAAAACAGCCTACAATTATTTAAAAATTGCAAAAGCATGTCAACCATCCTTCTTCCAAATACAATTTCCATCTTAGTTTTCCCTGAACAATCAGTGACACCAAAAATATTCCTGGGCATTCCTCAGGTGGAATCCCCTGAAGGCTTGAAATACATGGAGATAAGGGGATGAGTTCTTCCGGTGTGACACAGCTGCAGAATCTTCCCACTCATCAGTTTTTCCATCTTGATTACATGAAAGCCCTCACATGCTTTGAACCAATTGCTACCTACCCAGAGAGACATCCATGTTTCTCTTAGTTCCAACTCCATAAAGAAGTATGTTGAGGGATTCCGATTATCTCAGTAAATGCTCTTACTTCTAAAGAAATTCTGTTAAACACCTCCAGGTTTATCTACTACATTGGGGAGAATTGAGTTTGCTATAGAGCCAAAAAGTACCTTGTTTAGTAAAGCAATGTTTCTACGCATTCCAATTATGCTTCAATCAGTGGAGCCATGAATGTGAACCTGGCCATGGACAATGCTCAATAGCTATTTATAGGAAGCAGGACCGTTCTAAGTTTTGTTAAATTACATGGGCACCCAAAAGCACTTTGACCATAGATTTCACTGAATTATCCTTTCATTTGCCAAAAAGAACAGTTCTTTACTTGGATGTTATGACTGGGTTTCATCAATAGAGTTATCGAGATTCACGTGGATATTGCAAAGCTTTAGCCTACAGCTTTAGCCTACTGTACTGCAGAGTTTGTTAGCACCAACACTGATTGAAGAATATTGTGCCTTTCAACAGATAAATATTTTCAAGTGAAATCTCAGAAAGCAGGGACATATTATTGACCAATGAAAAATAATACAATGAATAAATATAATGAACAGAAGATGAACAATGCAATATCTTAAGTTAGGATATTATGAAGTTACTGTTTTTCAACACAATCACAGAATTAAGAACTTTGTACAGTATAACTGAACTTTGCAGGCAGTAATCATCATGAGAATAAGAGACAGAGGTAGATGAGACCCAGAGTTGGAAAACATTTACTCTGGTGCCGTCTATGGCCCTATACTAATATTGGATGCGAGAAGCATAAAGGTCAGCTCCACTGTTGAGGTACAGGTGTGCCTCCAGACCTTTCCAAGCTGAACCATCTCCAGTTTACCTACGCCTGGCTAGACCCCCAAGGTAGCAGAGGCTAAAACAGTAACTCCTGTCGTTTTTTTCTTGACAGTTGAAACTCCATGCTTTAAAATGCAAAATTGATTCAGTGGAGTCAACAACATAATTATACTGTTTGTCACCATGTTGTTTTGCTTGACATGCTTGTTTACTTATATTATCTAGTGTAAAAGAAGTGTTTGGTATCATGCCATAACTTGCATGTTGAAGTGAAAAATCTCCCTCCTCGAATGCATTGTTGAGGAGTGCATTAACGTAACATCGGTTGGTTTAGTCAAGCATGGTTTAGTCAAGCAACTAAACTTTCCCCAAGTTACTGATTTGCTGGATCATGCTATAAGTCTCAGAAACGTGCAAAATGCATCCCAAGTCAACCTCAATTAATTAAATTATATGGATGTTGTCTGTACTTCAGGCTGTATTTTAGCTATTTTTAAAGCTGCCTATTATAAAATTCTGCAATGTTGCATTTCATTATTCCTTCTTACCACAGTTCTGGTTGAATTCCAACATATTAAAGCAAACTAGTGGTAGTATTTATCATAGCATTATAGAAATGCACCTTTAAAACTTAAGAGTAAAACAACTCTGTTAAACTGCTGCTATATCTGTTGCTATAAACTCTTCATAAAACCCTTTTTGCCGGACCGCGTAGGAACCGGCTAAGAAGAGCGAATGTCTCTGAGTGACTGACTGAGTGAGTGACTGACTGAGCGACTGAGTTAAATAGCGTAGTGGTTAGAGAAGCGGACTGGTGAACTATAGGTCCCGAGATCGTATCTCCTCGCAGGCGAGGTGAAGTATGCATTGTGAATTATTCTGTATTGACGAAAACTTCGCTGGCTAAAACGGAAACCTGAAATTGTACGGTTATATTGCGACTGTTTCTGGCATGGAAAAGTTCATCTTCAGTCTCGCTAGCAATTGCTCAATTCTTATGATTATTCCTAAGAAGTTAGTAGATACCAGTAAGCCTATTACTGGCTAATAAGCTGTTCAAACGGCCAGTGGCAAAAGCTAACAGCTCATAGACGCTATTTCTGGTGGAGGTAAACTTAAGAAACGTTAGTGAGTTTAACACAATGCTCAATAGTGTTTAGCGACTGGTGAAATGCGTAATGCCGTGGCGTTATGGTTAAAGACAGTGCCTCTCACGTGGAAGGCTCAAGTTCAAATCTATTGTGAACAACAACATTTATTTATTTTATTTCCACGATTCTCTCGTCGATTCACTTGATGAAAAAGTTAGTTATCGTCACCTTTCTTGATAGTTATTGTTTCAATGTCATTCACGAATGAAAGAAAAATGTACGTTGTTATGCCATGAAAGAAAAAAATTCCTATGACTATTCCAGTAAGTCAGTAGATACTGGTAAAGCCTATTACTGACTAATAAGCTGTTAGAACGGCCAGTGGCAAACGAGGATTTGTTCAGGATAGAGACTATACTATCCTGAACTACACCACAGAGCTCTACGCTCAACGCGTGTCAGTATACAAGGATTTGTTCAGGATAGAGGCTATACTGAACAAACAAGGATTTGTTCAGTATAATCTCTATCCTGAACAAATCCTTGTTTGTTCAGGATTTGTTCAGGATAGCCTCTAACAAGGATTTGTTCAGGATAGAGGCTATACTGACACGCGTTGAGTGTAGAGCTCTGTGGTGTAGTGCTTAGCGACACAGCCTTTCACGTGGGTGACCCAGGTTCAAATCTCAAGAGGGCAATACTTTCTATTGCGGTCCGGCTGAACTAGGCTTGCCTGGTTTCTTGTTTAAACATGCTTTCTATTCGTTTTATAACGACTTAAGTTGTTTTAAAGTGAAAATTGTGCAAGATTATGAAACACTACTTAAAAAGGTAATAAATAAAACACTTGCATTTAATCCCAGAACTAGATTTTAATAAATCTGATTAATCAATATAATGTTAGGCAGATCAATATAATAATAGGCAGATCGATTATCAAAAATGCTTGTAGTTCTTCTCAGATTCCTGGGTTTTCAAGAAATTCTGGTTGGATGATCCCTGGATTTTTGTTACCTCCTAATCCTAGGAGTATTTCAAACTGGAAAAACAGGAGAGTTACAAGAACTATTCAACCCTACTGGTCCCCCACTGATGACAGAGACAATATGCGAGTGTCAATGGAGAAAGACATGTTTTTCCATTCAACGCATCCCTCTTTTTTTTAACCCTTCCTCTTTGCTCCAATCCACTGCAGTGACACAGGAAAGAAGCTTGGACTAGCTACCAGGTTCACCAGCACCTAATGACCACAAACCAGCAGCATCCATGCCACACATCCCATTCTTCTCTTCCTACATCACACACAGACACCAGGATCTCTATGACAAACAACCTTCATTCAACAAAGCCTGTATGCCGTCTGAGAGGGTGTTGTCTCTGGATCCATACAGAACTAAGTGCACAGCTAGTCCTGTGGCACTGTGACAATAACTCAAACAACTGGCCTAAACTGTAATCATTGGGAAGCATTCTAAGAGAGTCTGACTCAGAAATATTGATGCAGAGCCAGAGAAAATTATGTTTCCTTTTCAGTGGAATTGTCATCTTGTAATTACTGGGGTTTGGAACTGGGAAAGAGTGTGGCTGGCAGTGGTTGTTGGTTGTTCAGCTAGATGGAAATTCTTTGACTCCGGTCAGAGCTCAGATCAGAGTGTCTGAACCTCCTGGTGGGCCAGCTGGCTTCCATATTATGAGCTTGATAACTAATGATGCATCCTCAATACAGAAACAATTGGTGAGCCTTTAAAATAAAGGCAGTATGTTGGGGAAGTGGGCAAAGTTCTAGTGTTTCACTCTTTAAAGACTACTCCCTCTCTGGACAAAGTACCGACTAAATTATAATTTCAAACTGATCTGTGACTGCTACCAATCAGATTTGGATGTTATGCAGTGCTGCTGACTACAAAGGTTTCAGGCTTCATCCAACAAAGTAGCAAGAAGACTGCTCTATTCCTTCATGACCAGGAATATTTCCTTTGTGGATTTAACACAATTTGACTTCTTAAATCAATTAGGCCACTACTTATCAGATTTTTTTAAATGAAGTGATAATGGAGTCTACCACACAAGAAAATGGTGTGCATTCCACCTCATGAATTTTGAGAGAAAATGTACTGTAATGTATACTTGTGAAAAGCTCATGCTTTAATTGGCACCTCCAGATGTCACATGCCTCTGAGCACTGCAGTGTAAAACTCAATTGTCTCGCTTAGCTAAATGGTCCTATAAGTCCTCACAGCAGAGTGATGCTTTTGAAACAGCTGAAAGGTACGATATATGCATTTTCCTAATATTGGCTACAGTCCAGAGTAAAGAAGCTATGCAAGTAAGCAGCAGGGAATTACACCCCAGTAGAGAATTATCAGCCATAGCGTGCTTATATATCAATAATCTTCTATGACATTAATAAAATTAACCTTGGAATGTCCTAATTTAATTTCAGTCCATTTGTGTTGGCCTAAGAGCCAATAAGCTATGTCTCAGCAAAACATGGACATTAAGCTAGCAACACGTTTTCATGAGAGGATGCAGAAATGCTAATTTGCTAGCATACCTTGCTATGCAGCCAATTATAATATAAATACAATTGTATGATAGCACCATTACTATACCTTTATTCATGTAGTTTGGGTAAAACTGCATTATTAATACGCTAACTTCATGAAGCATGGTGTTAGTTACCTAGCTATCTAGCTGGAGTTCACGGTATGCTAGTGAATCATTTTATTATTCAAGAGTGTATTACGGTTACATTGCATGTTCAAATAAAAGTTGCTTGCATTGTGTAATTTGCAGCCTACGCTTACAGGATGTGGCTGTTGTGCTTTGGACCAAAAGAGGATGTAATGGGAAACTAAACATTTACTTATATGATTATATTCAAATTGAAATGTTGTCCTGATACCTCTTTTAAATAAGAAAAGCCTCAAAGAGATGAAGCGACCTTTCAGATCAGCAGATAGCACTTTAGAAAAACCATACTATAGCTGGTTGGGAGTGTCAAACTAAAATCCTTTGTGTGGGACAGATTAAGGCACGATTTGAAAGCCCAGATAAAACGTATGAGAAAGCTTTATTGATTCAGCATTTAGCAAAGCTCTATTGCTATGTCAGATACAACGTGAAGCGCCTCTTATCTGCATGGCCTGGGTTGAGGGGGAGTCCATGGCAGTCATACAGAGTTAATGGCTTATTTGTCATCTGAGTCTGGGAACAGTTGCTCAGTTTTCTCTGTTGGCTTATCGGTTGGAGATCTGAACAGGTGAGATAGCCAGTAGTCAGTCATACAATTTTTAAAAAGGAACTTCACAAATCACTGCTTTGTCTGCTGGGATTGTTCCAAAGTGTTTCTCGAAGCAGTGGTTGCTTTATCTGGCAGAAACCATAAGCATCTGGTTTTGAATAGCAGAAAGAAAGCATAGGCAAATCCAGAAATGCCAGCTCCTATTTATTTAATGCATCCTATGTTAGGTTATAGCAGAGGACATGACACCCAGTAGTTAATTTAATTTGGTCATTTGGGAACAAGATGCCTTGTGACTGAGAGGGTGATGACCTGGCGGGTTCTGAGATAAAAGTTACAGTAAATGATCAAAATGACAGGTCGGACACTGACAAACTAAAATCTGAGAAACACTAACCCTAAAATTGTCTTGAAGTGTGCGTGTCTAGAGACATAGTGAACACATTGAGGCTCACAGCTAAGCCCGGATCAACATGGCAGCGTTGCTATTGCTGAAAAAAGTTTGTCTTAATAACCTACATTTTAAAACAAACATTTCTCTAAAATACATATGAAAACATACAGTGAGGGAAAAAGTATTTGATCCCTTGCTGATTTTGTACGTTTGCCCACTGACAAAAAAATTATCAGTCTATAATTTTAATGGTAGGTTTATTTGAACAGTGAGAGACAAAATAACAAAAAAATCCAGAAAAACGCATGTCAAAAATGTTATAAATTGATTTGCATTTTAATGAGTGAAATAAGTATTCGACCCCTCTCAATCAGAAAGATTTCTGACTCCCAGGTGTCTTTTATACAAGTAACGAGCTGAGATTAGGAGCCCACTCTTAAAGTGCTCCTAATCTCAGTTTGTTACCTGTACAAAAGACACCTGTCCACAGAAGCAATCAATCAATCAGATTCCAAACTCTCCACCATGGCCAAGACCAAAGAGCTGTCCAAGGATGTCAGGGACAAGATTGTAGACCTACACAAGGCTGGAATGGGCTACAAGACCATTGCCAAGCAGCTTGGTGAGAAGGTGACAACAGTTGGTGCGATTATTCGCTATCAACTCAACTTGCCGTGTTTGGAGGAGGAGGAATGCTGCCTATGACCCCAAGAACACCATCCCCACCGGCAAACATGGAGGTGGAAACATTATGCTTTGGGGTGTTTTTCTGCTAAGGGAACAGGACAACTTCACCGCATCAAAGGGACGATGGATGGGGCCATGTACCGTCAAATCTTGGGTGAGAACCTCCTTCCCTCAGCCAGGGCATTGAAAATGGATCGTGGATGGGTATTCCAGCATGACAATGACCCAAAACACACGGCCAAGGCAACAAAGGAGTGGCTCAAGAAGAAACATATTGAGGTCCTGGAGTGGCCTAGCCAGTCTCCAGACCTTAATCCCATAGAAAATCTGTGGAGGGAGCTGAAGGTTCAAGTTGTCAAACGTCAGCCTCGAAACCTTAATGACTTGGAGAAGATCTGCAAAGAGGAGTGGGACAAAATCCCTCCTGAGATGTGCGCAAACCTGGTGGCCAACTACAAGAAACATCTGACCTCTGTGACTGCCAACAAGGGTTTTGCAACAAAGTACTAGGTCATGTTTCGCAGACGGGTCGAATACCTAATTCACACATTAAAATGCAAATCAATTTATAACATTTTTGACGTGTTTTTCTGGATTTTTTTGTTGTTATTCTGTCTCTCACTGTTCAAATGAACCTACCATTAAAATTATAGACTGATAATTTCTTTGCCAGTGGGCAAACGTATAAAATCAGCAGGGGATCAAATAATTTTTTCCCCTCACTGTAAATATGTTTATGAATATGAATAATTGGTGAGAGACAAATATTAAATACATCACATTAAATCATTCTTCTTTTCACAATCACACTTTTAAATTGAGACACTGTGAATAGCCCTCAAGTTTTTTTAAAAATACATGTTTAAAAAAAATAATAATAAGTAACGTTTCAGCCCTTACACACACCCTTGCATCACCTATACAGCCCTGTCACTTGAGTTCCTGGACCCATCATAACAAATGTTGTTTCTGCCTGTGTATTAGATGTGTCAGTAGACCAGGCTCCCTCCTCTCAGGACCAGGAGTCAGTGAAGACAGATGATGTCCTGGAGTCATAACTCCACGGCCGGACGCCGCATCCCTGGAGAGGTGGGTGTGGACGGATGTTCAGGTAATAAGCAACACACACACCATCACTTTATCTCTCTCTACAGAAAGAACAAACAAGAGCTACTGTTTGGTTCTGCTTCCTCACTTCATCAGGGTGGATCCCTCCATCTTCATCAAGACCTAATATCTAATAACTAATATCAATCTTTATTAATAGAGCGCACATGCCCTGATTATCAAATTTTACACTCAGGTTTGTAAGCATCATGATCTTAAAATTGTTTATTCTGAAACATTCCATATTGGAAGTCAGCCAGGCGGGGTCTATGTAGTCACATGAGTAGTTAATTTGTTAATTGTCTGGCACGATAAAAAGGAGACATCGGAGGAAATGGACATGGGAGTACTCATCCAGACCAAAAAAAAGCAAAGATGCTTGATGTTGCTGTGAACTTTGAAAAGCACATCATCCTACATGCCCTAAAAACATCAACTTTTCCAATGATCTGAAGTACACCACCGAGGTCATTCAAAAAATCATCGCTGATGGAGGTTCATTGCCTGCGGGATATGATTCTCCAGTGTATTGTATATGGACTCTTCACTGACATATGGCAGTCTTCCCTGGCCCAAGTCAGACTTTGCAGGAAGTGAAAAAATACATGGTTTATGGCATTTAACTTTAGAATAACTATTGGAATGGAGATGTTCATGTTTCCAATTGGAAATTTGCCGTTTGTATGGTAGATTTGGGGTTACTGGAGCCTGAAATGGCCGACTGTGTACAAAGCACTGCAGGATATTGCTTTTTGTTGGGCACTATGAACCTGGAAATCTTACAGGTCGTCAGACATCCAAATGTATGCTACCAGTCATTGAAGTGTGCTGTCACACACACATTTTACATCGTTGAGCCAAACAGCACCTTTTCTTTTTATATTGTTATCCATCAACGCTCTTAAGGACTGATGAATAACCAAGCCAGCTCAATACGCCTCAGCATTACTTAGCACACTGTCTAGTAGTGCCCTGAATCATTTCATAGGCAGTGGAATACATTTCATCCTGGTGAAAAAAATGCCTCCCCCTTTTTCTCTCTTACAAATGTTAAAACCTCACACACACACAGATTTACAGTGTGGTAACAGACTGCAAATCCTATGTCAGACAACATTATTCTCCAAGTGTTGTTTGGCCTTTTGGCATATTCACTAACACTGATATTATAGACACCCACTTTGAGAGTCAGCCATAATGTTACACTGTCCATCTATTAAAATACATAAATATGAGCTCTTGCATAGCAGAACCTGAATGCAAATTGTTATTTCATTAAATGAGCCGGCTAAAACTGGTTATAAACAGAATCATGAAATGGTTAGTGATGTTAGAAATGCATTATGGACCTGGCCATGTCAAATTGTTACCAACTTACATTTTGGGGCATTGAGAGCAGCACTATAGCGCAGTTTTATAGACTAAAGAACGGTAAAAGGGCTTTGTATGGTGGTACGATATATTTAGCATTATGTGGGTGGACTATAATTGCTTACTAAGGCAGGGAAATCAGAAAATTGAGGCACTTTGTTACCTTCCTGATTGACAGACTAAATTGAACATAAAGAAAAAGATTGTTGCCGTGGCAACCCCACATAGCTTCCTCCGCAGAGAGAAGTGCTGGAAAGAGCCAAGCCGTCGAGTCCTTTCCATGCATGTAATTTACTTTAGCGGTTAACGCACTAAACATAAAAATCTAATTGGGTTAATATATTCATACATATACGTATTACGCAGAAATCAGTTGATTTGACTAATTGGCGTTATCAAGGCTATTAAGTTCCAAGCCGATTAAAAAAAGTTAGAATAACACGCTCTGTCGCAAAGGGACAAAATGTATAGGTATTCCTAATCGAACTGCTCTGATGGTAAGACCAGCAACCACAGGCAGGCCATGGAAGTTAGCAGACTGGGAATAACACACGATTACATGTCATAACACTTCAGAACAATTATCTGCATTTCAGATCACCAAATCAGCCAATAGATGTTGACATCACACTTGTCTAGAGTGCATTCATCCATCTACATGGTCTCTGTTCAATCATCGACATTCTCCCTTCAATCATCGACATTCTCCCCTATGTTCAGATCCTACCACATTTCAACCTTAAATTCCACAGCCATGCTGATGATAGACCTTCAACCTTCTCCTGGGGACCCCCCAGCCATCTCACAGTTTAGTTTTAGCCCTGAACTAGCTGACCTGATTCAACAGGTAAGGGCTTGTTAACTGGTTAATAAGTTGATTCAGGTGTGCTAGCTCTGAGATAAATCTAATAGATGGAATGGCTGGGGGGTCCCCAGGAGAAGGTTGAAGATCTAGTAAAGCACCACATCTCACAAAACCACCACTGCCTCACACTGAATACTGACACTCTGCAATAAAAACTTGGATGCACCAGAGCTTTCTCAAACTCAACGGTGAAAAATTTGAACTCCTACTCATAGGCACCAAATCCACCCTCCCCAAACTGGCACTGGCATCCTCATCATAACAAATCAGACTGTCCCTAATCCATTCCATATTTTGGCCATGCACTCAGATTGGCTAGATAATGGTGGCTAGAAAATGCTGGCTTCACTCTACTAGGCAAACAGACCCCTGTAAGAGGATGAATATTGCCAGGTGTTTTTCCAGTCTGACAATGTAGGTGGATTTGTGTGGATGAGATAAATAACCAATAACCTTCTACATCCCCAAGTACCTGACTTTCTGTGTGTGCATGTTAGTAAATATCCTAAATAAAGTTCCCTGTGTGTTAACTCTTGGTCTGCCTTATTCCCCATGTAGTGCTGGGCTGCTTCCTTTCATTGCCCTGCTGTTGCCTGATCTGTAGATTTGCGAGCACTACCAAGATGGCTTACAGAGAAGGAGAGACAAGTGAATGGCCATTTTGCCTGACTGCAGTCCAGAGGAGAAAGGACCACGGGCATACAAGTACTCTAAACAGTAGACAATCCTATTCAGTAGTATGTTAGTACTAGTCCATATATTCTGTGGTGCTGATGTTAGTACTAGTCCATATATTCTGTGGTGCTGATGTTGGTACTAGTCCATATATTCTGTAGTGCTGATGTTAGTACTAGTCCATATATTCTGTAGTGCTGATGTTAGTAATAGTCCATATATTCTGTAGTGCTGATGTTGGTACTAGTCCATATATTCTGTAGTGCTTATGTTAGTACTAGTCCATATATTCTGTGGTGCTGATGTTAGTAATAGTCCATATATTCGGTGGTGCTGATGTTAGTACTATTCCATATATTCTATAGTGCTGATGTTAGTACTATTACATTTTTTCTGTAGTGCTGATGTTAGTACTAGTCCATATATTCTGTAGTACTGATGTTAGTAATAGTCCATATATTCTGTAGTGCTGATGTTAGTCCATATATTCTGTGGTGCTGATGTTAGTACTATTCCATATATTCTGTAGTGCTGATGTTAGTACTAGTCCATTTTTTCTGTAGTGCTGATGTTAGTACTAGTCCATATATTCTGTAGTACTGATGTTAGTAATAGTCCATATATTCTGTAGTGCTGATGTTAGT